>WNGS01087029.1:0-18926 GCA_020271785.1 Procambarus virginalis
ACAACAACAACAACACTGCAGCTACAACAAACAACACTGCAGCTACAACAACACACTGCAGCTACAACAACAACAACAACACTGCAGCTACAACAACAACAGCAACACTGCAGCTACAAACAACACTGCAGCTACAACAACAACACTGCAGCTACAACAACAACACTGCAGCAACAACACAACAGCAACACTGCAGCTACAACAACAACACTGCAGCTACAACAACAACAGCAACACTGCAGCTACACAACAACAGCAACACTGCAGCTACAACAACAACAGCAACACTGCAGCTACAACACAACACTGCAGCTACAACAACAACAGCAACACTGCAGCTACAACAACAACACTGCAGCTACAACAACAACAGCAACACTGCAGCTACAACAACAACACTGCAGCTACAACAACAACAGCAACACTGCAGCTACAACAACAACAGCAACACTGCAGCTACAACAACAACAGCAACACTGCAGCTACAACAACAACAGCAACACTGCAGCTACAACAACAACACTGCAGCTACAACAACAACAGCAACACTGCAGCTACAACAACCAACTGCAGCTACACAACAAACAACAACACTGCAGCTACAACAACAACACTGCAGCTACAACAAAACAACACTGCAGCTACAACAACAACAGCAACACTGCAGCTACAACAACAACACTGCAGCTACAACAACAACAACAACACTGCAGCTACAACAAACAACACTGCAGCTACAACAACAACAACACTGCAGCTACAACAACAACACTGCAGCTACAACAACAACAGCAACACTGCAGCTACAACAACAACACTGCAGCTACAACAACAACACTGCAGCTACAACAACAACACTGCAGCTACAACAACAACAACAACACTGCAGCTACAACAACAACAACAACACTGCACTACAACAACAACAGCAACACTGCAGCTACAACAACAACAACAACACTGCAGCTACAACAACAACAGCAACACTGCAGCTACAACAACAACACTGCAGCTACAACAACAACAACAACACTGCAGCTACAAAACAACAACACTGCAGCTACAACAACAACAGCAACACTGCAGCTACAACAACAACAGCAACACTGCAGCTACAACAACAACAACAACACTGCAGCTACAACACAACAGCAACACAACACAAAAAAGCTACAACAACAACAACACTGCAGCTACAACAACAACAACAACACTGCAGCTACAACAACAACAACAACACTGCAGCTACAACAACAACACTGCAGCTACAACAGCAACAGCAACACTGCAGCTACAACAACAACAGCAACACTGCAGATACAACAACAACACTGCAGCTACAACAACAACAGCAACACTGCAGCTACAACAACAACAACACTGCAGCTACACAACAACAACACTGCAGCTACAACAGCAACACTGCAGCTACAACAACAACAGCAACACTGCAGCTACAACAGCAACACTGCAGCTACAACAACAACACTGCAGCTACAACAACAACCGCAACACTGCAGCTACAACAACAACAGCAACACTGCAGCTACAACAACAACACTGCAGCTACAACAACACAAACACTGCAGCTACAACAACAACACTGCAGCTACAACAACAACACTGCAGCTACAACAACAACAACACTGCAGCTACAACAACAACAGCAACACTGCAGCTACAACACACAACACTGCAGCTACAACAACAACAGCAACACTGCAGCTACAACAAAACAACAACACTGCAGCTACAACAACAACACTGCAGCTACAACAACAACAACAGCAACACTGCAGCTACAACAACAACACTGCAGCTACAACAACAACAGCAACACTGCAGCTACAACAGCAACACTGCAGCTACAACAACAACAGCAACACTGCAGCTACAACAACAACAGCAACACTGCAGATACAACAGCAACACTGCAGCTACAACAACAACAGCAACACTGCAGCTACAACAACAACAGCAACACTGCAGCTACAACAACAACAGCAACACTGCAGCTACAACAACAACAGCAACACTGCAGCTACAACAACAACACACTGCAGCTACAACAACACTGCAGCTACAACACACAACACTGCAGCTACAACAACAACACTGCAGCTACAACAACAACACTGCAGCAACAACAAACACACTGCAGCTACAACAACAACACTGCAGCTACAACAAAACAACCAACTGCAGCTACAACAACAACACTGCAGCTACAACAACAAAACACTGCAGCTACAACAACAACACTGCAGCTACAACAACAACACTGCAGCTACAACAACAACACTGCAGCTACAACAACAACAACAACACTGCAGCTACAACAACAACAGCAACACTGCAGCTACAACAACAACAGCAACACTGCAGCTACAACAACAACAGCAACACTGCAGCTACAACAACAACAGCAACACTGCAGCTACAACAACAACAGCAACACTGCAGCTACAACAACAACAGCAACACTGCAGCTACAACAACAACACTGCAGCTACAACAACAACAGCAACACTGCAGCTACAACAACAACACTGCAGCTACAACAACAACAGCAACACTGCAGCTACAACAACAACATCAACACTGCAGCTACAACAACAACACTGCAGCTACAACAACAACACTGCAGCTACAACAACAACAGCAACACTGCAGCTACAACAACAACACTGCAGCTACAACAACAACAGCAACACTGCAGCTACAACAACAACACTGCAGCTACAACAACAACAGCAACACTGCAGCTACAACAGCAACACTGCAGCTACAACAACAACAGCAACACTGCAGCTACAACATGAACACTGCAGCTACAACAACAACACTGCAGCTACAACAACAACACTGCAGCTACAACAACAACAGCAACACTGCAGCTACAACAACAACACTGCAGCTACAACAACAACAGCAACACTGCAGCTACAACAACAACACTGCAGCTACAACAACAACACTGCAGCTACAACAACAACAGCAACACTGCAGCTACAACAACAACACTGCAGCTACAACAACAACAACACTGCAGCTACAACAACAACACTGCAGCTACAACAACAACATCAACACTGCAGCTACAACAACAACACTGCAGCTACAACAACAACACTGCAGCTACAACATCAACACTGCAGCTACAACAACAACATCAACACTGCAGCTACAACAACAACAGCAACACTGCAGCTACAACAACAACACTGCAGCTACAACAACAACACTGCAGCTACAACAACAACACTGCAGCTACAACAACAACAGCAACACTGCAGCTACAACAACAACAGCAACACTGCAGCTACAACAACAACAGCAACACTGCAGCTACAACAACAACACTGCAGCTACAACAACAACAGCAACACTGCAGCTACAACAGCAACACTGCAGCTACAACAACAACAGCAACACTGCAGCTACAACAACAACAACAACACTGCAGCTACAACAACAACACTGCAGCTACAACAACAACATCAACACTGCAGCTACAACAACAACAGCAACACTGCAGCTACAACAACAACACTGCAGCTACAACAACAACACTGCAGCTACAACAACAACACTGCAGCTACAACAACAACAGCAACACTGCAGCTACAACAACAACAGCAACACTGCAGCTACAACAACAACAACAACACTGCAGCTACAACAACAACAGCAACACTGCAGCTACAACAACAACAGCAACACTGCAGCTACAACAACAACAACAACACTGCAGCTACAACAACAACAGCAACACTGCAGCTACAACAACAACAGCAACACTGCAGCTACAACAACAACACTGCAGCTACAACAACAACAGCAACACTGCAGCTACAACAACAACACTGCAGCTACAACAACAACAGCAACACTGCAGCTACAACAACAACACTGCAGCTACAACAACAACAGCAACACTGCAGCTACAACAACAACACTGCAGCTACAACAACAACAACAACACTGCAGCTACAACAACAACACTGCAGCTACAACAGCAACACTGCAGCTACAACAACAACAGCAACACTGCAGCTACAACAACAACAGCAACACTGCAGCTACAACAACAACAACAACACTGCAGCTACAACAACAACAGCAACACTGCAGCTACAACAACAACACTGCAGCTACAACAACAACAACAACACTGCAGCTACAACAACAACACTGCAGCTACAACAACAACAGCAACACTGCAGCTACAACAACAACAGCAACACTGCAGCTACAACAACAACACTGCAGCTACAACAACAACAACAACACTGCAGCTACAACAACAACAGCAACACTGCAGCTACAACAACAACACTGCAGCTACAACAACAACAGCAACACTGCAGCTACAACAACAACACTGCAGCTACAACAACAACAGCAACACTGCAGCTACAACAACAACACTGCAGCTACAACAACAACACTGCAGCTACAACAACAACAACAACACTGCAGCTACAACAACAACAGCAACACTGCAGCTACAACAACAACAACAACACTGCAGCTACAACAACAACAGCAACACTGCAGCTACAACAACAACAACAACACTGCAGCTACAACAACAACAGCAACACTGCAGCTACAACAACAACAGCAACACTGCAGCTACAACAACAACAACAACACTGCAGCTACAACAACAACAACAACACTGCAGCTACAACAGCAACACTGCAGCTACAACAACAACACTGCAGCTACAACAACAACATCAACACTGCAGCTACAACAACAACAACAACACTGCAGCTACAACAACAACACTGCAGCTACAACAACAACAACAACACTGCAGCTACAACAACAACAGCAACACTGCAGCTACAACAACAACAACAACACTGCAGCTACAACAACAACAACAACACTGCAGCTACAACAACAACAGCAACACTGCAGCTACAACAACAACAGCAACACTGCAGCTACAACAACAACAACAACACTGCAGCTACAACAACAACAGCAACACTGCAGCTACAACAACAACAGCAACACTGCAGCTACAACAACAACACTGCAGCTACAACAGCAACACTGCAGCTACAACAACAACAGCAACACTGCAGCTACAACAACAACACTGCAGCTACAACAACAACAGCAACACTGCAGCTACAACAGCAACACTGCAGCTACAACAACAACACTGCAGCTACAACAACAACACTGCAGCTACAACAACAACAACAACACTGCAGCTACAACAACAACAACAACACTGCAGCTACAACAACAACAACAACACTGCAGCTACAACAACAACAGCAACACTGCAGCTACAACAACAACACTGCAGCTACAACAACAACAGCAACACTGCAGCTACAACAACAACACTGCAGCTACAACAACAACACTGCAGCTACAACAACAACACTGCAGCTACAACAACAACAGCAACACTGCAGCTACAACAACAACACTGCAGCTACAACAACAACACTGCAGCTACAACAACAACACTGCAGCTACAACAACAACACTGCAGCTACAACAACAACACTGCAGCTACAACAACAACACTGCAGCTACAACAACAACAGCAACACTGCAGCTACAACAACAACACTGCAGCTACAACAACAACAGCAACACTGCAGCTACAACAACAACACTGCAGCTACAACAACAACAACAACACTGCAGCTACAACAACAACACTGCAGCTACAACAACAACAGCAACACTGCAGCTACAACAACAACACTGCAGCTACAACAACAACAGCAACACTGCAGCTACAACAACAACACTGCAGCTACAACAACAACACTGCAGCTACAACAACAACACTGCAGCTACAACAACAACAGCAACACTGCAGCTACAACAGCAAAACACTGCAGCTACAACAACAACACTGCAGCTACAACAACAACACTGCAGCTACAACAACAACAACAACACTGCAGCTACAACAACAACACTGCAGCTACAACAACAACAGCAACACTGCAGCTACAACAACAACAGCAACACTGCAGCTACAACAACAACAACAACACTGCAGCTACAACAACAACACTGCAGCTACAACAACAACAGCAACACTGCAGCTACAACAACAACACTGCAGCTACAACAACAACACTGCAGCTACAACAACAACACTGCAGCTACAACAGCAACACTGCAGCTACAACAACAACAGCAACACTGCAGCTACAACATGAACACTGCAGCTACAACAACAACACTGCAGCTACAACAACAACAGCAACACTGCAGCTACAACAACAACAGCAACACTGCAGCTACAACAACAACAGCAACACTGCAGCTACAACAACAACACTGCAGCTACAACAACAACACTGCAGCTACAACAACAACACTGCAGCTACAACAACAACACTGCAGCTACAACAACAACACTGCAGCTACAACAACAACACTGCAGCTACAACATGAACACTGCAGCTACAACAACAACACTGCAGCTACAACAACAACAGCAACACTGCAGCTACAACATGAACACTGCAGCTACAACAACAACACTGCAGCTACAACAGCAACACTGCAGCTACAACAACAACAGCAACACTGCAGCTACAACAACAACAGCAACACTGCAGCTACAACAACAACAGCAACACTGCAGCTACAACAGCAACACTGCAGCTACAACAACAACAGCAACACTGCAGCTACAACAACAACAACAACACTGCAGCTACAACAACAACAACACTGCAGCTACAACAACAACAACAACACTGCAGCTACAACAACAACAGCAACACTGCAGCTACAACAACAACACTGCAGCTACAACAACAACACTGCAGCTACAACAACAACACTGCAGCTACAACAACAACAGCAACACTGCAGCTACAACAACAACAGCAACACTGCAGCTACAACAACAACAGCAACACTGCAGCTACAACAACAACAACAACACTGCAGCTACAACAACAACACTGCAGCTACAACAACAACACTGCAGCTACAACAACAACAGCAACACTGCAGCTACAACAACAACAGCAACACTGCAGCTACAACAACAACAGCAACACTGCAGCTACAACAACAACAACAACACTGCAGCTACAACAACAACACTGCAGCTACAACAACAACACTGCAGCTACAACAACAACAGCAACACTGCAGCTACAACAACAACACTGCAGCTACAACAACAACACTGCAGCTACAACAACAACACTGCAGCTACAACAACAACAACAACACTGCAGCTACAACAACAACACTGCAGCTACAACAACAACACTGCAGCTACAACAACAACACTGCAGCTACAACAACAACAGCAACACTGCAGCTACAACAACAACAGCAACACTGCAGCTACAACAACAACAGCAACACTGCAGCTACAACAGCAACACTGCAGCTACAACAGCAACAACAACACTGCAGCTACAACAACAACACTGCAGCTACAACAACAACAGCAACACTGCAGCTACAACAACAACAGCAACACTGCAGCTACAACAGCAACACTGCAGCTACAACAACAACACTGCAGCTACAACAACAACACTGCAGCTACAACAACAACACTGCAGCTACAACAACAACACTGCAGCTACAACAACAACAGCAACACTGCAGCTACAACAACAACACTGCAGCTACAACAACAACACTGCAGCTACAACAACAACAGCAACACTGCAGCTACAACAACAACAACAACACTGCAGCTACAACAACAACAACAACACTGCAGCTACAACAACAACAGCAACACTGCAGCTACAACAACAACAGCAACACTGCAGCTACAACAACAACAGCAACACTGCAGCTACAACAACAACAGCAACACTGCAGCTACAACAGCAACACTGCAGCTACAACAACAACACTGCAGCTACAACAACAACAGCAACACTGCAGCTACAACAACAACAGCAACACTGCAGCTACAACAACAACAGCAACACTGCAGCTACAACAACAACAGCAACACTGCAGCTACAACAACAACAGCAACACTGCAGCTACAACAACAACACTGCAGCTACAACAGCAACACTGCAGCTACAACAGCAACACTGCAGCTACAACAACAACAGCAACACTGCAGCTACAACAACAACAGCAACACTGCAGCTACAACAACAACAGCAACACTGCAGCTACAACAGCAACACTGCAGCTACAACAACAACACTGCAGCTACAACAGCAACACTGCAGCTACAACAGCAACAACAACACTGCAGATACAACAACAACAACAACAGTCTCCACACACAAGCACAACACGCCTGACTGTTGCTCAAGAACAAAGAGCGACAATAACAGAAGAACAAAAATAACAGTACCATTAGTCGCGAGTAACTGTTGGAGATAACGGCAGGTGCAGTGTTGTTGTCACCACGGCCCCTGAGCCCCTGCCAGCAGCAACAGTAGCAGCAACAGTAGCAACAACAGCAGCAGCAACAGTAGCAACAACAGTGGCAGCAACAGTGGCAGCAACATTGGCAGCAACAGTAGCAGCAACAGTAACAGCAACAGTAGCAGCAACAGTAGCAGCAACAGTAACAGCAACAATAGCAGCAACAGTAACAGCAACAGTAGCAGCAACAGTAGCAGCAACAGTAGCAGCAGCAGCAGAAGCAGCAGCAACAGTAGCAGCAGCAACAGAAGCAGCAGCAACAGTAGCAGCAGCAACAGAAGCAGCAGCAACAGTAGCAGCAGCAACAGTAGCAGCAACAAAAGCAGCAGCAACAGAAGCAGCAGCAACAGCAGCAGAAACAGTAGCAGCAACAACAGCAGCAGCAACAGAAGCACCAGCAACAGCAGCAGCAACAGAAGCAGCAGCAACAGCAGCAGCAACAGAAGCAGCAGCAACAGCAGCAGCAACAGAAGCAGCAGCAACAGCAGCAGCAACAGAAGCAGCAGCAACAGCAGCAGCAACAGAAGCAGCAGCAACAGTAGCAGCAACAGAAGCAGCAGCAACAGTAGCAGCAACAGAAGCAGCAGCAACAGTAGCAGCAACAGTAGCAGCAGCAACAGTAGCAGCAACAGAAGCAGCAGCAACAGTAGCAGCAACAGTAGCAGCAACAGCAGCAGCAGCAACAGTAGCAGCAACAGAAGCAGCAGCAACAGTAGCAGCAACAGTAGCAGCAGCAACAGTAGCAGCAACAGAAGCAGCAACAACAGTAGCAGCAGCAACAGCAGCAGCAGCTACTACAACAACAACAGCAGCAACTACACGTATCCACTGCTGCTCCTGTACCCACCTGTGTAAAACTAGTAGGGTAAGGCATACCATGAACTATGGGAAGGGAAAGCTCTCAGCCAGCTAACAGGAGTCAGCAGTCGTCTGCTCCTGTACCCTCCTGTGTAAAACTAGTAGGGTAAGGCTTACCATGAGCTATGGGAAGGGAAAGCTCTCAGCCAGCTAACAGGAGTCAGCAGTCGTCTGCTCCTGTACCCTCCTGTGTAAAACTAGTAGGGTAAGGCTTACCATGAGCTATGGGAAGGGAAAGCTCTCAGCCAGCTAACAGGAGTCAGCAGTAGTCTGCTCCTGTACCCTCCTGTGTAAAACTAGTAGGGTAAGGCTTACCATGAACTATGGGAAGGGAAAGCTCTCAGCCTGCTAACAGGAGTCAGCAGTCGTCTGCTCCTGTACCCTCCTGTGTAAAACTAGTAGGGTAAGGCTTACCATGAGCTATGGGAAGGGAAAGCTCTCAGCCAGCTAACAGGAGTCAGCAGTCGTCTGCTCCTGTACCCTCCTGTGTAAAACTAGTAGGGTAAGGCTTACCATGAGCTATGGGAAGGGAAAGCTCTCAGCCAGCTAACAGGAGTCAGCAGTCGTCTGCTCCTGTACCCTCCTGTGTAAAACTAGTAGGGTAAGGCTTACCATGAACTATGGGAAGGGAAAGCTCTCAGCCTGCTAACAGGAGTCAGCAGTCGTCTGCTCCTGTACCCTCCTGTGTAAACGAAAAATACAACAACAACAACAACAACAACAACAACAGCGGCATCAAAGGCACTTTTCACAGAAACAAAAAAACAGATGCAGTTATAAAAGTTGAACAACAACAAAGCACCTGTCTTTACAGGTGTAACGTCAGCGGTCACATGTCAGCAGCAGTAATGTCAGCAGGTGTAATGTCAGCGGCTGTAATGTCAGCAGGTGTAATGTCAGCGGCTGTAATGTCAGCGGCTGTAATGTCAGCAGGTGTAATGTCAGCGGCTGTAATGTCAGCAGCAGTAATGTCAGCAGGTGTAATGTCAGCGGCTGTAATGTCAGCAGGTGTAATGTCAGCGGCTGTAATGTCGGCGGCTGTAATGTCAGCAGGTGTAATGTCAGCGGCTGTAATGTCAGCAGGTGTAATGTCAGCGGCTGTAATGTCAGCGGCTGTAATGTCAGCAGGTGTAATGTCAGAGGCTGTAATGTCAGCAGGTGTAATGTCGCGGCTGTAATGTCAGCGGCTGTAATGTCAGCAGGTGTAATGTCAGCGGCTGTAATGTCAGCAGGTGTAATGTCAGCGGCTGTAATGTCAGCGGCTGTAATGTCAGCAGGTGTAATGTCAGCAGGTGTAATGTCAGCGGCTGTAATGTCAGCGGCTGTAATGTCAGCAGCATTAGCAGAGTACCGTTAGCAGCAACAGCAGTGGAGTCAGCAGTAGCGTCAGCCGCAGTATTAGCGACAGCAGGACTTAGTAGCATTAACAACAGTAAGGTCAGCAGCATTGTCAGCAGCAGCGTCATCAGCAGTAAGGTCAGCAGCAGCGTCATCAGCAGTAAGGTCAGCAGCGGCGTCAGCAGCAGTAAGGTCAGCAGAAGCAGCGTCAGCAGCAGTAAGGTCAGCGTCAGCAGCAGTAAGGTCAGCAGCAGCAGCGTCAGCAGCAGTAAGGTCAGGAGTAGCAGCGTCAGCAGCAGTAAGGTCAGCAGCAGCAGCGTCAGCAGCAGCAGCGCCAGTAGCAGTAAGGTCAGCAGCAGTAAGGTCAGCACAAGCAGCGTCAGCAGCAGTAAGGTCAGCAGCAGCGTCAGCAACAGTAAAGTCAGCAGCAGAAGCGTCAGCAGCAGCAGCGTCAGCAGCAGTAAGGTTAGCAGTAGCAGCGTCAGCAGCAGTAAGGTCAGCAGCAGCAGCGTCAGCAGCAGTAAGGTCAGCAGTAGCAAGGTCAGCAGCAGCAGCGTCAGCAGTAGTAAGGTCAGCAGTAGCAGCGCCAGCAGCAGTAAGGTCAGCACAAGCAGCGTTAGCAGCAGCGTCAGCAGCAGTAAGGTCAGCAGAAGCAGCGTCAGCAGCAGTAAGGTCAGCACAAGCAGCGTCAGCAGCAGTAAGGTCAGCAGAAGCTGCGTCAGCAGCAGTAAAGTCAGCAGCAGTAAGGCCAGCAGCAGTAAGGTCAGCAGCAGCAGCGTCAGCAGCAGTAAGGTCAGCAGCAGCAGCGTCAGCAGCAGTAAGGTCAGCAGCAGCGTCAGCAGCAGTAAGGTCAGCAGCAGCGTCAGCAGCAGTAAGGTCAGCAGCGTCAGCAGCAGTAAGGTCAGCAGCAGTAAGGTCAGCAGCAGCGTCAGCAGCAGTAAGGTCAGCAGCAGTAAGGTCAGTAGCAGCAGCGTCAGCAACAGTAAGGTCAGCAGCAGCAGCGTCAGCAGCAGTAAGGTCAGCAGCAGCGTCAGCAGCAGTAAGGTCAGCAGCAGCAGCGTCAGCAGCAGTAGGTCAGCAGCAGCGTCAGCAGCAGTAAGGTCAGCAGCAGCAGCGTCAGCAGCAGTAAGGTCAGCAGCAGCAGCGTCAGCAGCAGTAAGGTCAGCAGCAGCGTCAGCAGCAGTAAGGTCAGCAGCAGCAGCGTCAGCAGCAGTAAGTCAGCAGCAGCGTCAGCAGCAGTAAGGTCAGCAGCAGCGTCAGCAGCAGTAAGGTGAGCAGCAGCGTCAGCAGCAGTAAGGTGAGCCGCAGTAAGGTCAGCAGTAGTAAGGTCAGCAGCAGCGTCAGCAGCAGTAAGGTCAGCAGCAGCGTCAGCAGCAGTAAGGTCAGCAGAAGCAGCGTCAGCAGCAGTAAGGTCAGCAGCAGCAGCGTCAGCAGCAGTAAGGTCAGCAGCAGTAAGGTCAGCAGCAGCAGCGTCAGCAGCAGTAAGGTCAGCAGCAGCAGCGTCAGCAGCAGCGTAGCAGCAGTAAGGTCAGGAGTAGCAGCGTCAGCAGCAGTAAGGTCGCAGGCAGCGTCAGCAGCAGTATGAGACACAGGACGTTGTTATTGATTCTAGATATCACTTTATTCTTGGCTCCATGTTTACTTCTCTTCCACCTGCTGTTGTGTTGCTCCCCTTGCGTCCCTGCTGGCTCCCTCTTGCGTCCCTGCTGGCTCCTCTTGCGTCCCTGCTGGCTCCTGCTGCGTCAGTGCTGGCTCCTCTTGCATCATCTGCTGGCTCCTCTTGCGCCACTGCTGGCTCCTCTTGCGTCTCTGCTGGCTCCTCTTGCGTCCCTGCTGGCTCCTCTTGCGTCCCTGCTGGCTCCTCTTGCGTCCTTGCTGGCTCCTCTTGCGTCAGTGCTGGCTCCTCTTGCATCACTGCTGGCTCCTCTTGCGCCACTGCTGGCTCCTCTTGCGTCCCTGCTGGCTCCTCTTGCGTCAGTGCTGGCTCCTCTTACGTCACTGTTGGCTCCCCTTGCGTCCCTGCTGGCTCCCATTGCGTCACTGTTGGCTCCTCTTGCGTCCCTGCTGGCTCCTCTTGCGTCACTGTTGGCTCCTCTTGCGTCACTGTTGCTCCTCTTGCGTCACTGTTGGCTCCTCTTGCGTCACTGTTGGCTCCTCTTGCGTCACTGTTGGCTCCTCTTGCGTCACTGTTGGCTCTTCTTGCGTCACTGCTGGCTTCTTTTGCGTCATTGCTGGCTCCTCTTGCGTCACTGTTTGCTCCTCTTGCTTCACTGTTGGCTCCTCTTGCGTCACTGTTGGCTCTTGCGTCAATGCTGGCTCCTCATACGTCACTGCTGGCTCCTCTTGCGCCACTGCTGGCTCCTCTTGCGTCACTGCTGGCTCCTCTTGCGTCACTGCTGGCACCTTACTGTGTTAATTTTCGTGATTTACACACACACAAACACCCACCCACCCACACACCCACCACACACACACACCACACCACACACACAACACCCACAACACACCCACACACACCACAACACACCACACACACACACCACACACACACACACACACACACACACACACACACACCACACATAGCAAATACTATTCATACTTTTAAGACTAGGTATGATAGGGAAATGGGACAGGAGTCATTGCTGTAAACAACTGATAGCTGGAAAGGCGGGATCCAAGAGTCAATGCTTGCTCGATCCTGCAAGCACAAATAGGTGAGTATAGGTGAGTACACCCACACACACCACAACACACACACACACACACACACACACACAACCACACACACACACACACACACATTACACATCGCAAGCAAGGCAAAGACCAGCCTAAATTGTTGCATAGCCACATCAGGAGAAAAAACACAGTAAAGGAACAGGTTATGAATTAAGGATAGGGCAGAATGGATTCACTGAAAACGACAGGAAGTGTGTGAGGAATGAATAAGTAAATTCCAAAGGTCTTCACCTTAGAGCAAGGAGAAATCACCAGAGATAAGAGTGGGAAATAGCTAACCAGGAACCACTGGAAGAGTTTGAGATTACCAGCGGGGAAGTATTAGAAGTGTTACTAGAGTTGGATGTGACAAGGCTATAGGCCCAGATGGAATCTCCCCTTGGATACTTAAGGACGGAGCAGAAGAACTGTGCCTACACCTCTCCATAGGTATAAACAATCACTGGCAACAGGGGAACTGTCAGAAATTTGGAAAGCAGCTAATGTAGTTCCCCGATATACAAGAAAGGGGGACGATTAGTAGGAGGCGACAAGATGACCTAGAACATACTGAGTGACATGGTCCAACAAATGGCTGTTGAAGTTCAACCCGAGTAAATGCAAAGTACAGTAATGAAACTAGGCAGTGGGAAAACAGGAGGCCAGACACAGGATACAGAATAGAAGATGAAGTATTAATGAAACGGACAGAGAGAGAAAGATCTAGGAGTTGATATCACACCAACCTGTCCTCCTAAACCCAGCAGTAAAAAGAATAACGTCTGCGGCATATGCGAGGCTGGCTAACATCAGAACAGCGTTCAGGGAACCTGTGGTAAGAAGTCATTCAGAATCTTGTACACCACATATGTAAGACCAAATCCTGGAGTATGCTGCTTCAGCATGGAGCACGTACCTTGTCCAAGCACAAGACGAAGCTGGAAAACGTCCAAAGGTATGCCACTAGACTAAGTCCCAGAACTAAGAGGCATGAGTTCGAGAGGAAGGCTGCGGGAAATGCACCTTACACACTGGAAGACAGAAGAGTAAGGGAGACATGATCACAACCCTACAAAATCCTCAGAGGAATCGACCGGTAAACAAGGGCAAACTATTCAACACTGGTGGACGCGAACAAGGGGACACAGGTGTAAACTGAGTACCCACATGAGCCACAGAGACGTTAGGAAGAACTTTTTCAGTGTCAGAGTAGTTACGGATGGAATGCATTAGGCAGTGATGTGGTTGAGGCTGACTCCATATACAGTTTCCAATGTATATATGATAGAGCCCAGTAGGCTCGGATCTTTAACACCAGTTGATTGACAGTTGAGAGGCGAGACCAAAGAGCCAAAGCTCACAAAGCCAGCACAAATAGGTTGAGTACAAATAGGTGAGTACACACACACACACACACATACACACACACACACACACACACATGGACCGACAAGAACGAGAGGAGGGGATGAACCAGCCTTGCTGAACTGATATTTACCCCTAAATGAGTCGGATATAAGGGAAGTTAAGCCCCCTTGGGAATGAGTGATCATAGTGTATGAGCTTTGAGTACCTGGTTGAGCTAGGAATTATCACCCCCCAAAAAAGAACTGGGAAACAAAGGGCTTGCGTACAGAAAGGGAAACTATGAGGAGAGGAATAAATTCTAAGGGATATACATTGGGAAACAGAACTCAGAACCAAGTCCGTACAAGACATGATGGACTGTGTCACACAAAAGTGTCAGGTGGCTGTAAAGCAGGTTTGGCCCAGCCCAACAGGAAAAAACAGAGAATCAAAGGAAGAATCCGAGGTTTAAAGGGAATGTATGAAAGCAAAGGAGCTGAACAAAAGGCATGGAGGACTTCCGTAATAACAGAACACCAGAAAGGGAGAGAGAATGATACCAGAGAACCAGGAACGAGTATGTCAGTGTGAGAAGAGCCGCTGAGAAAAGTGGTGAAAATGATATAGCTAATAAAGCCAAGACCAAACAAAGCACAGTCACATCATGAGGAAGACAACAGTGAAGGGATAGGTGATGAAACTTAGGGTGGGCGAGGACAGTGTACACAGAGAATGACAAAGAGGTGTATGAAGAAATCAACAGAAGGTTCCAGGGAGGTCTGTACAGTAGAACAGGGAGAGGTCACGGTGCTGGGAGAGGGTGGCAGCAAACCAGGTGACCTTGGAAAGGTTCGAAAAATTACAAGAGAATGAGGTCAATAAGTACTATTGGAGCTGGAGGTGAGAACAGCTGTTGGGCCAGACCGGAATCTCACCATGGGTATGAAGAGTGTGCAGGAGCACTTTGCTTGCCACTCTCCTAAGTGTATAGTAGATCACTGGAAAACCGGGGAGACCTACAGGAATATGGAAGACTGCTAATGTAGTACCAATATACAAAAATGGTGACAGACAAGAGGCACTGAACTACAGGGCCAGTGTCCTTAACTTGTATACCATGCAGGTGATGGAGAAGATGTCAAAAAAAAACTAGTAACACATCTGAGAGAAGAGACTCGTGACAACCCATCAACATGGGTTCAGGGAGGGGTAAATCTTGCCTTACAGGCTTGATAGAATTCTACGATCAGGTGACAACAACTAAGCAGAAAGAGAAGGATGGGCGGACTGCAATATTTTTTGGACGGTCGGAAAGCCTTTGACACAGCTACCCCATAAAAGTTTGATGCATAAGCTGGAGAAAAGGGCAGGAGTAACTGGTAGGGCACGCCAGTGGATAAGTGAAGTACCTAAGCAATAGGCAGCAGAGAGTTACAGTGAGGGGTGAACCTCAGAATGCGTGAAGTCACCAGTGAAGTCCCACGGGGCTCTGTACTCGGACCTATCCTGTTTCTGATGTATGTGAATGATCTCCCAGAGGGTATAGACGCATTCCTCTCAATGTTTGCTGACGACGCCAAAATTATGAGAAGGATTAAGACAGAGGAGGACAGCTTGAGGCTTCAAGAAGACCTGGACATAGCTGGCAGGAAATGGTCGAACAAATGGCTGTTAGAGTATTAACCCAAGCAAATGTGAATGTAATGAAGATAGGGGTAGGAAGCATGACACCAGATACAAGGTATGCAGTTGGGAGATGAAATACTTCAAGAGTCAAGAGAGAGGAAAGACCTGGGGGTTGATATCACGCCAGACCTGTCCCTGAAGCTCAAATCTAGAGGCTAACATCAGCAGCATATGCCCAGGTTGGCTAACATAGAACGGCCTTTAGAAACTTGTGTAAGGAATATTTCAGAACAGTATATACCAAATATGTCAGACCAATCCTGGAGTATGCGGGCTCCAGCATGGAGTCCATATCTAGTCAAGCATAAGACTAAACTGGAAAAGGTTTAAAGGTTTCCACCAGACTAGTACCCGAACTGAGGGGTATGAGCTACGGGGGGAAGAGACTACGGGAATTTAACCTCACTTCGTTTGGACGACAGAAGAGTTAGGAGGGACATGTTCCCCCATTCAAAAATTCTCAAGGGAATCGAGAGGGTTGATAAATCCAGGCTATTTAACACAAGGGAACACACACCTAGGGGACCAGGTGGAAACTGAGTGCCAAATGAGCCATAGAGTTTAGAAAGACCTTTTTAGTGTCAGAGTGGTTGACAATGGAATGCATTAGGAAGTAATGTGGCGGAGCTGACTCCATACACAGTTGCAAGTGTGATACGATAAAGCCCAGTAGGCTCAGGAACCTGTAATACCCTGTTGATTGACGGTTGAGAGGCGGGACCAAAGAGCCAGAGCTCAACCCCCGCAAGCACAACTAGGTAAGTACAACTAGGTGAGTACACACACACACACATACGTCAACAGTCACATTAGGAGGAAAACAACAGTGAAAGAACAGGTAATGAATCTTAGAACAGGCGGAGAACAGGTATACAGAGGAATGACAAAGACGTGTGGAGAAACTCAACAAAAGTTCCAGGCGGTCTAAACAATAGAACAATGTGAGGTCACAGTGCTAGGAGAAAGGGAGGTATACCAGGCGGCCTTGGAAGGTTCGAAATTACAAGAGGTGACATCAAAGGACACCTGCTGGATCTGGATATGAGAAAGGCTGTTGTTCCATACGGAATTCACCATGGGTATTGAAAGAGTGTGCAGAGGCACTTTGCATGCCACTCTCCATAGTGTATAGTAAGTCACTGAGGACAGGATACCGACCAGAAATATGGAAGGCGGCAAATGGTGCGGTCCCAATATACAAAAAGGGTGACAGACAAGAGGCACTGAACTACAGGCCACTGTCCTTAACTTGTATACCATGCAAGGTGATGGAAGGAAGGAAGGAATTATACTGGGGAAAGTGCCAAGCCATGACGACTAATAGCACTTGGAAGGGGTCGGATAAGTATTTGGGATGGACACGGGGGAAGGAATGGTGCCCAATCACCTGGCACGGTCGGGTATTGAACGTTGACCTGCACGAAGCGAGACCGTCGCTCTAACCGTCCAGCCCAAGTGGCTGGCACGGTAGATGGCGAAGATCGTGAGAAAAAATCTAATAACACATCTGGAGAGAAGGAACTTCGTGACAATCAACCACATGGGTTCAGGGAGGGTAAATTCTTGAGTACTGAGCAGTACTCGACGTCCCCTGTCTCCCAGTCCTCCCCACCATTCCCTCCTACCCCGTCCCTTGGTCCTCCCCCATCTCCTCACTCCACCGTCCCTTCGTCCTCCCTACCATTCCCCCCTCCCCTGTCCCCCTCGTCCTCCCCACCTTTCTCCATTCCCGTCCCTTCATCCCCCTCCATCCCCAACTTCCCCGTCCCCTCGTCCTTCCTACTAATAACCACCTTCCCTGTTCCCTTACCCTCCCCACCATTCCCCACTCCCATCCCATCGTCCATCCCACCATTCCCCCTTCCTCGTCCGATGCATTCCCAAATGATCTGATGTTCCCAGCACTCAAATATAAGAATAACAGTTAAAAAACGAAATGAAAAACAAATAATAAACTACACTCACGAAATGAACGGTATGGTAAACAACACACTTCAGTGTCCAAACGCAATGTCACACAAAATAATTAAATCATAATGAAAAGTAATCGAAATCTATGAAAAATTAATTTATCAATGCAATTGGAAACAGTGAAATGGAATCGTAACATATTTAGTATACCGTGTGTTGCTATGACGTGCAACAGATGACGCTGTTTTTTCCAAAGCATGTTTGTTACCTGTCACAGGTGTGTCATCTATATAGTAGGTATATAAAAACACGTGCATAGTCAAATGGAACATTGTTGTAAAATTTCAAAGCAATTACTAGAGAACATTCGGAGATTACAGGCATGACGTTGCTCTTACGTCCAACAGATGGCGCTGTTTACAAAAAAAACTATTTTTTTCCTGTCACCGGTGAGGCAGGTATATGAAAAACACCCGCTTATTGTAGTGCAACGTTGTATCAAAATTGCAAAGCAATCGTTAAAGAGGCTTCGAAGATTTCCCTCACATGCAAAAACACAGTTTCTCGAAAATAAAAAAAAACATTTTTTTTCCCGTCACAGGACGTGACATGTAAATAGTATGTATACAAAAACCCGCTCAGAT
>WNGS01087035.1:0-10719 GCA_020271785.1 Procambarus virginalis
TCATACAATGGACATGAATGAGACTGATATATGAGAACGAGGCTGTTATGGGCATCAATAGGAAATGCCTGGTATGTATTAATATACTTTTGTTACATTGTAGATACATGTTCTGAAACGCGTCATTGCCTTTTGCATTCCAAAAAAAGGACCCTGGATCCTTCAGGCTAAAATATCCAATATACGTAAAGTTTTTTTATTATTATCTACTCTACGTTTTCTTTACTACGTTATAGCTCAATTATCTGTTATGTTCAGCATGCTCTTTCTTTTTTACTGTTTTTTAGTAAACCCCTTCTGTTTAACTGTTGTCATATAGGCTCTAGTAAACCCCTTCTGTTTAACTGTTGTTATATAGGCTCTAGTAAGCCCCTTCTGTTTAACTGTTGTTATATAGGCTCTAGTAAGCCCCTTCTGTTAACTGTTGTTATATAGGCTCTAGTAAGCCCCCTTCTGTTTAACTGTTGTTATATAGGCTCTAGTAAGCCCCCTTCTGTTTAACTGTTGTTATATAGGCTCTAGTAAGCCCCTTCTGTTTAACTGTTGGTATAAAGGCTTTAGTAAGCCCCCTTCTGTTTAACTGTTGGTATAAAGGCTTTAGTAAGCCCCCTTCTGTTTACTGTTGTTATATAGGCTCTAGTAAACCCCTTCTGTTTTACTGTTGTTATAATGGCTTTAGTAAGCCCCCTTCTGTTTAACTGTTGTTATATAGACTCTAGTAAACCCCTTTTGTTTTACGGTTGCTATAATGGCTGTAGTAAGCCCCTTTTTGTTTTACTGTTGGTATAAAGGCTCTAGTAACCCCTTTTGTTTTACTGTTGTTATAATGGCTCTAGTAAGCCCCCTTCTGTTTAACTGTTGTTATATAGGCTCTAGTAAACCCCTTTTGTTTTACTGTGGTATAAAGCTCTAGTAAGCCCCCTTCTGTTTTACTGTTGTTATAATGGCTCTAGTAAACCTCTTCTGTTATACTGTTGTTATAATGGCTCTAATAAGTCCCATCTGCTTTACTGTTGGAATAAGGGCTCCAAAACGGGCCCCATACTTGTGGTATCTTGTATTTATACAACTCGATTTATGTTTCTTTGTTCACGTTTTAAGAGTATAGTACCTTGACGCGCCTCTCGTCTCTTCTTGGTGTGTGGAGGGAGGGTCAAGCGAGGCTAAGCTCTATGTCGCGCATGTTGTAACCTGCGCGGACTAAAACGCATGGCCGTCCTTACAGAACCAGCACAGTGAAACATTGTACAGTGTAACAATTAAATAAATAACTTTGTGCTTAAGTTATGTTTTTGCGGGTGGTTTAATTTGTTTTTTTACCCCGAGGAAAACATAGTTTTTATTGGTTAGAGAAAAGAGAAATTTATTAGAGTTAGAGAAAAACTCTAGTTTTTAAAATGCAACAACATGTATATGAGTTCACACTTTATATTATATATATATATATATCTATATATATATATATATATATATATATTATATATATATATATATATATATATATACCAATTTCAGCTTACCCAAGGCCCTGGTGAAGTCTGAGAGCATCCCACTGATGGAACTTTTTTGGTGCTGCTGCTTTGAGCTCCAGCTCCGGGCCCCGACACGTTGGGAGACCCTTTTGTGTCCTGAGAAAGTGAACATCTCTTATCAGTAACTAATATATCACCTTGATATATGTATTTATTTTAATATTATATATACTGTATATATAATTGTGGTACAGATATACACAAAATGAGGTATATATATATATATCTTGGTTAGAGCATTATTTATATTAAAATTAATGCAATTTGCATGCGTTGGTCTGGAAATATTCGAATTACTTATAATCAATATTTAGGAGAAAGACATTCGCATACATTGGAAATCTGCAATAGAGGAATCTGAAAGTAAACCAATATCCAAGCGCAAACAAGGTTATCATGCATCATGTAAACAAAAATATAAGTGTAGACAACTGAAGACTGTGCCTGAAAACTTGGGGAGAAAAAAGCGGTGCTTCGTTATCCTGATTACAAACAAAACTTGGATGGTCAAACCAACTTACAAACTAACAACATTACCCTCTCCCCTCCCCACCCAAAAAAAAAATACACCCGATAAATGCTAACATGATCAAGAACAAATACATTAACATACACACATATATATGTATATATATACACACAAATACAAGTAAACCAAACAGAACCAATGCGATATGACGAGATAAAACACCATACACGACATCGAACATGCAGAGGCGTTAGTTCTACAAGTGGCTCAATAGACACAGACCCGGAGGGAGTAAGGGGTGAAAACTGATATATATTACCATACAAAAACACTATATCCACAATGGAATTACAATAGCGCGATATATCTAATGAGAATATTTTGGAGCAGTGTGTGGGGATTGAACTTGCTTCTGGTGACCAGAGACGCGAGTTCAATTCCACTGCATTACTACAAAGTAATTTCACTATATCATTATCATTCCTAGCCTACAGTATGCTTTGGCCTTAGCTAGATGCAATGAGGGGGGATTAGAATGGTTAGTTTCAACACAAATATTGTTAGTAATTCCATAATCCTTTTCATCCTTGAACTTAAACAACATAATTGAGAGGGTGGGGGAACAATTCGTCTTTACTGTGTGTAGCCAATATCTTAGAAGGTCCTGGATGTGTCTTCTGGTATAATCATCTTGGTAACTACTGTATTGGCTGGTTAGGGAACTACATTTGTTGTTCATAGCGTGTGTTATAGCGATCTACAGAAGTAATTAAGATGTTGCCCATGGTTAAGGCGTTCTCCATTTGAACAGGTAAATTTGTTTTCATAATTTACGAGTATTTAATATGTGTTTTTAAATCGTATGTGATATATATGAATGTGATAAGTGCATGCCCGAACATATTGCAAATATGATTAACTACAGCAAAATAATTTTTTTATCAATGTTGCAGAGGTGAATTGGTCGTTCTAGGAAGACCAAAACCACACGTTCTGCAATAATTTGTTTTATTATGGAATTGAATTTTGTAACTATTATCTGTCATTCAAGTATTACAGTTACGAAGCAACTATGACAGAACTATAAATTCACTAGGAAATAGTTTATGTGCAATATAAAGTCAACACAACCGATGATCAAAACCTTGAAGGGCAGCAGATTCTACTAAACACAAGTGGGCTGAAAAGTATTCAGAAAGACTCAAAAGGGGGGCTGAAGAGGACACAAAAGGGGGCTGAAGAGGACACAAAAGGGGGCTAAAGAGGGCTCAATAGAATTAAATCAAAACAAAAATCAAAGGATTGAAAAACACTCAAAAGGACTCGAAAGGGTTTGCAAAAAGATCAAATTCTTTCAGGATTGTGATCAAGCACGTAGATGATTGTTTGAAAGAAAAGAAGTAGATGCTGAAAAACTGTAATACATGATGAATATAACGAAGTAATAAATAATAATATATATATATATATATATATATATATATATATATATATATATATATATATATATATATATATATTCATATATTGAAGTCTACAGGTGTTGTCAGATCATACACATTACTGAGATAATACCTGACCGGTGTAGTAATGTTTGATATACGATTTACTTACTATACGTATACTAATTCAAGCACCCCATAGGATAATTTGAGATTTAGTACCAAGCTAGCAGCATGATAGCTTGCTGCTAGGATGAAAGTCGCTAGGAGCGAGCTAGGAGGATGACAGCTTGCTACTAGGATGAAAGTCGCTACGAGGATAACAGCTTGCTACTAGGATGAAAGTCGCTAGGAGGATAACAGCTTACAACACAAACGAAAGTGTCTGTGGCGTTGTGCTGGCACTTTCGACCTCCCAAAAGCCCGCGATTTTGGTTGGCATCGAGCCACTTGCCAGGGAGGATCGACTGGGCACCAAATCTTAACTATTCACCCAGCGGTAATTGGGGACCTCGTTGTAAACCGATTGACGGGTCGTGTTCCAGGGAGGGAGGGGAACACGATTTGGGAAAGGCATGGGGGGAAACGCTTATAAGGCTTTCTAGATAACAGGTGTTATCTTCTCTTTTGTCCACCTGTGGAGGAGGGGAATTATCAGGAGAAAGCGCCATTATATAGCACTTGGAAGGGATCAGCATTAGGATTTGGGATGGGATCGGATGGGGGAAAAGGAATGGTGCCCAACCACTTGTGGACGGTCGGGGATTGAACGCCGACCTGCATGAAGCGAGACCGTCTGTAAAGGAGAGAGAGAGAGAGAAAAAAAGAACCTCAATAGGCCTAGAGATGTTTGAAAGATAGCATATCCTTGCAGGTTATATTATCAGTTCTGTATATTCCAGGGCACGAATGAACCCCTGATATCCTGGTGCCCTTGTACCTTTGTACCCTGGTGTCCTTGTACCTTTGTACCCTGGTATCCTGGTGCCCTTGTACCCTGGTGCCAGGTACTTTGGTGCCTTGAGTCTCTGGTGCCCTGATGGTCTGTTATTCATGCCCCAGAGTTACCAATGGATGCCCACCACCACTACTACTACTATATTCTGGTTGTGTACGGTATTTTTATAGTAAATACCAGTTTTAATCACGGTGGTGTGGTGTACCTGTTGGAAGAATGGTGGTGTGGTGTACCTGTTGGAACAATAGTGGTGTGGTGTACCTGTTGGAACAATGGTGGTGTGGTGTACCTGTTGGAACAATAGTGGTGTGGTGTACCTGTTGGAACAATGGTGGTGTGGTGTACCTATTGGAACAATGGTGGTGTGGTGTACCTGTTGGAACAATGGTGGTGTGGTATATTTGTTGGAACAATGGTGGTGTGGTATATCTGTTGGAACAATGGTGGTGTGGTGTACCTGTTGGAACAATGGTGGTGTGGTGTACCTGTTGGAACAATGGTGGTGTGATATACCTGTTGGAACAATGGTGGTGTGGTGTACCTGTTGGAACAATGGTGGTGTGGTGTACCTGTTGGAACAATGGTGGTGTGGTGTACCTGTTGGAACAATAGTGGTGTGGTGTACCTGTTGGAACAATGGTGGTGTGGTATATCTGTTGGAACAATGGTGGTGTGATATACCTGTTGGAACAATGGTGGTGTGATATACCTGTTGGAACAATGGTGGTGTGGTGTACCTGTTGGAACAATAGTGGTGTGGTGTACCTGTTGGAACAATGGTGGTGTGGTATATCTGTTGGAACAATAGTGGTGTGGTGTACCTGTTGGAACAATGGTGGTGTGGTGTACCTGTTGGAACAATGGTGGTGTGGTGTACCTGTTGGAACAATGGTGGTGTGGTATATCTGTTGGAACAATAGTGGTGTGGTGTACCTGTTGGAACAATGGTGGTGTGGTGTACCTGTTGGAACAATAGTGGTGTGGTGTACCTGTTGGAACAATGGTGGTGTGGTGTACCTGTTGGAACAATGGTGGTGTGGTGTACCTGTTGGAACAATGGTGGTGTGGTGTACCTGTTGGAACAATGGTGGTGTGATATACCTGTTGGAACAATGGTGGTGTGGTGTACCTGTTGGAACAATGGTGGTGTGGTGTACCTGTTGGAACAATGGTGGTGTGATATACCTGTTGGAACAATGGTGGTGTGGTGTACCTGTTGTAAACGCAATTGTCTGTGACTTTGCCGAAGCGCTCATTGTAGCAAAAAAAGACGCCATGTACAACAAATCAATTTGTACTATAAACTGTATAATCGATATTAGGGTGTTTTATACAGAACCGAACACTCTATAAGCGATGTGATTATGTTTTATACAAAACCGAACACTGTATAGACGATGTTTGGGTGTTTTATACAGTTCCGAACACTGCATAGGGAATGTTAGGAATACAAGACGAATAATGTTATCCAGTAAACTACAGCTGTATTTAATAATGGGATGTCGTTCCCGCAGCCGACACGCGATGCATCACAACGTTAGTTTCACTGATTTACCATTACTACAGTGTTGTTTGTGACGTAATAACGTTTTTAAACGTTGCGGTTACGTTATTTCCTGGGATGGTTTTGTGTGTGTGTGTGTGTGTGTGTGTGTGTGTGTGTGTGTGTGTGTGTGTGTGTGTGTGTGTGTGTGTTTATCTGCGTTGGTAGTTTGACGAGGGATGGAAACGTCGTTTGTTTGGTTTGGTTTTGTTGCTTGTTTTTTGGAACACATGTTTTATGGTCTCCTAATTGGAGATAGCTGCTAAGCGGCTGCTTCCTGGGGGAGGGGTGTGTGACAAAAAGGAGGCCTGGTCGAGGACCGGGCCGCGGGGACGCTAAGCCCCGAAATCATCTCAAGATAACCTCAAGATGGTGCTCGAAATCTGCTAAAGGTTCTTTAAACTGTCTTTCTATATAAACTTTATTTCTATGGTTGTTACGTGTTGACCATGATAGCCTAAGTTAGTGGACATTAGTGTGAGTGATATCAAGATATATCAACAAGTGTTTGGCATACACTTGGCATACCAAACATGCCAAACTTGAGTTTGGCATACCCGTAGTGCCAAACTCAGTAGGCATACCAAGGTGAGGACGTACCCGATAGTACCTGGCACAGCTGGCCTACTGAGGTGTGGACATACACAACAGTGCCAAATACAGTAGGCCTACTTGCATGACGAAGTGACCCGGAAGTGTAGGCCTACCCCGTGTAATTTGTAGCTTTCTCGAGATGCAATGTTGCCAACAGCTGTGGAAGTATTACCAACTGTTGTAGGGAGATGTGGCAGCGTTGCCAAATGTGGCAGTATAGTATCATGGTGATCAATGTTGGCTTGAGGATTGATCACAATGCCAGGTGTAATCTGAGGATTGATCACAGTGCCAGGTGTGGCATGAGGGTTCATTACTGTGCCAGCTATGGTGTTAGGGCTGGCCAGTGCCGGGTGAAATGAACATGGCTTCATGACTGTTCAAGAGAACAGACAATCGCTCCCAGCTCTTTAAACTATCAGTACTGGGCGTCACACAGTATAAGGTACGGTGACAGTAGTAAATCCCGTGGTATAACGTACAGAGAATGTATAGTGATGTGTCCTACAGCATAAGGTACAGTGAGGGTGCAGTGGTGTATCTCACAGTACAGTAGTGAGATTCAGTAGTAGTACAGTAGTGAGTATCGTACCCCAATATCATTGTAACAAACTAACGAACAGTGATAGATGGGTAGAGTAGCCCACAGTAGCCCCAGTGTTATCTTCAGTCCTTGAAGAGTATATGTGGCAGTGTAGCCTACAAACCTAGAGATAGTATGTGATAGTGTAGCCCCCAGCCCTGGATATAAGATTAGTGTAGCCCCCAGCCCTGGATATAAGAATAGTGTAGCCCCCAGCCCTGGATATAAGATTAGTGTAGCCCCCAGCCCTGGATATAAGATTAGTGTAGCCCCCAGCTCTGGATATAAGATTAGTGTAGCCCCCCAGCTCTGGATATAAGATTAGTGTAGCCCCCAGCCCTGGATATAAGATTAGTGTAGCCCCCCAGCCCTGGATATAAGATTAGTGTAGCCCCCAGCCCTGGATATAAGATTTGTGTAGCCCCCAGCCCTGGATATAAGATTTGTGTAGCCCCCAGCCCTGGATATAAGATTTGTGTAGCCCCCAGCCCTGGATATAAGATTAGTGTAGCCCCCAGCCCTGGATATAAGATTAGTGTAACCCCCCAGCCCTGGATATAAGAATAGTGTAGCCCCCAGCCCTGGATATAAGATTAGTGTAGCCCCCAGCCCTGGATATAAGATTTGTGTAGCCCCCAGCCCTGGATATAAGATTAGTGTAGCCCCCAGCCCTGGATATAAGATTAGTGTAGCCCCCAGCCCTGGATATAAGATTTGTGTAGCCCCCAGCCCTGGATATAAGATTTGTGTAGCCCCCAGCCCTGGATATAAGATTTGTGTAGCCCCCAGCCCTGGATATAAGATTAGTGTAGCCCCCAGCCCTGGATATAAGATTAGTGTAACCCCCAGCCCTGGATATAAGAATAGTGTAGCCCCCAGCCCTGGATATAAGATTAGTGTAGCCCCCCAGCCCTGGATATAAGATTTGTGTAGCCCCCAGCCCTGGATATAAGATTAGTGTAGCCCCCAGCCCTGGATATAAGATTTGTGTAGCCCCCCAGCCCTGGATATAAGATTTGTGTAGCCCCCAGCCCTGGATATAAGATTTGTGTAGCCCCCCAGCCCTGGATATATGTAGAAGTATATTCCCCAGCCCTGGATATTCCGTGTAGGTTGATGCTACGGTACATTGATAGTGTTTATGTGGTGAACTATCGTACACGGTACAGTACTCTTAATTTTGCATTAGATATACCCAAAACATTATGGGTGTCGTCTGCATTCCTGTATCCTCTCTGAGAAGCGACTCATTTACGGTACATGTGTCGGACATAGTATGATGACGGTGACAGGAGGCCATTGCTTACTGAAATGGCACTGTAGCCTTTCCTTGGCTGTTCCATTGTACCATAGCGTGATTGTAACGTCCGTAGGTACAGCCTGGTGCCCACTCTCCCTGCAGCAGCTTGGGTATGATAGGGTGCAGGCGATGAGTCACAATAGCGTGGCTAAAGTATGTTGACCAGACCACACACTAGAAAGTGAAGGGACGACGACGTTTCGGTCCGTGCAGGACCATTCTCAACTCGGTTGTGACTTGAGAACAACCGACTGAGAACAATGGTCCAGGACGGACCGAAACGTCGTCGTCCCTTCACTTTCTAGTGTTTGGTCTGGTCAACATATGATAGGGTGTCAACTGTCCCTAGGCGTAGCGTGGGTGTCTGTGGTAGAGTGCCTGCTACACTTAAGGTAGCGTGGGTGTGTGATAGGATGCCCACTGTCCCTAGGGCAGAGTGGATATGGTAAGGTGCCCACTGTACCAAGGACTACGTGTGTGTATCAATAGTATCAGAGAGAGCGTGGATGTGACAGGGTGCCCACTGACCCACGGACAGCGTGAATGCCCACTATCCCATGGGCAGTGTAAGGTCCCCACGGTGTTGGAGGACAGCGTGGGCATAGTCAGGTGTGTGCGAGGTTCGGGGCAGGGCGTGGGCAGGGCAGCATCAGTAGCTTACCTGTCTGCCATTGGCCTCCTGCTCTGCCGCCTCCACTGAGGGAGACACATCCAATATTGGCGACAGATCTACAATGGAAGGCCAAGTTTCTCCTAAGTCAGGCCTAAGCGACTTATTTTTCTTGATACCAAACAGCTGAAACAACGAACAGACAAAAGTGTCTCATGAACTGCTTACTACTGCTCCCACTCAGCCGACATACAACCTAACCACAACGGTCCAGCAACGTCAGTATTCGTTGTTAAATCTTAATAAAAAATATCCGTTGTCATTACGTCATATGTTGGTTGGGAAGACAAGTCCAGAAACATTGGACTCTTGAGAAGCTGCTACACACACCTCCTTTATAAGAAAAAAATCTACAGATGCAAACGTATTATTAATAGTAAAAACTGGATTTACACTTATCTCTGCTCAGAGAGACGTACCTAAAAAATTACATTCATTTGAGTGGCAAGACATGGATACATATATATGGCAACATTAGAGTTAGATCTGTCGACCTACGAGGTTATTACTATAGAAAGCTAGACAAATGGCACAACACGATGAACGTACAGGCAGATAACAGAGTCAACAGTGGTTATCAAGTCAGCCAAGCCACATGTGTAGAACAACATGTGCATGTGTGTGTGTACTTTTAAAACAAAAGATATATATATGAAAGGTTCAACGTTTATAGCATGATTCATGGAGACTCCAGCATTATAGCAGGTGGGATTTGAGCTATCCACACAAGCTCTGGCTGACTTGATAGGCAATTAAATCACTCACATCCCAGCAAACACACAACGTACCTACAACGTTTTCAAACGTTTTTAGGACATTAAACGTTAGACTTAAAATGTTCTTAAAATGTTTTAACGTTTTAAGAACATTTTGTGCTGTTTTGATGTTAAAACGGTTTATAGACGTTTTAATAACGTTTTAACATCAAAATGGCACAGAAACGTTCTGTGTCAGCTGTGATGGTCCTCGTGTTTCGGCTGGTAATTACTGACATTTAGGAATTAGGAAATACTAAAAAAAAAACATTATTAAAAGTTACGCAATGCGCTTCTAGTTGCGTATCCTGACGATACTCATAGCAGGGCATGCAGAGGATGGAGACCCCTTGGTTTGTGGTTATCGTAACAGTTATCATACATATATACAGTTACCTTCTTCTGACACTCCTGGATCCTAATGACATAATATTTAGTAATATTGTACAATTTAACAGTACTGAACACCCCATTGTCATGTTACTCACTCTACACCAGGATAAGTGAAACCTGTGAACATAGAAAGGCCTTACCGGATAACTAACTTTTCCGTGCACACAAAAATAATGTCTTTATATTGAACAAATATAGAGAAAAAAACTTCGTATTGAAGACATAACAAGAAATATAACTTTCGTATTGAATACATTACAGAAGATACCTTCATATTGAACACACATAAAATAAGAAATCCCTCATATTGAACAACACCAACGAAACATAACCTTCATATTGAACACACCCAACAAAATATACCTTCATATTGAACACAATGAAAAATAACTCCATGTTGAACACACATAGGAAAATACAAATAAAAAAAATCATATTAAGCACCCATAGCAAAAGAAATCCTTCATGTTGAACTCAACA
>WNGS01087044.1:0-13251 GCA_020271785.1 Procambarus virginalis
CTGAAAAATCAGTTGAAGAGGAATGCTGAGCTCAGGTGCACATTCTCTCAGAACCCATGGTAAACTCCATCTGGGCCAACTGCTTTGGTTCTTATTAGCTCCTTGAGCATTTTTCCACTTCGGTCTCTAGACACCTGTATCCGCTCTATGTTGTGCTCAGGAATTCTTATTGTATCTGGTTTCCTGAAGATTTCATTTTGTACAAACACACTTTGGAACTTTTCGTTTAATGTTTCACACATTTCCTTTCATTTTCCGTGAATCTATTTCCCATTTTCAACCTTTGAATATTATCCTTCACCTGCAATTTGTTGTTTATGAATTTATAGAATAGACCTGGTTCTGTTTTACATTTGTCTGCAATCCCTTTTTCAAAATTTCTTTCTGCCCCTCTCCTCACTGCTGTGTAGTTGTTTCTCGCATCTTTGTATCGCTGGTATGTTTTGGGGTTTGGCCTCTTCCAATATTGATTCCATTTTTGTGTCTTTTGGTCTCTGGCCCTCTCGCACTTTCTGTTGAACCAATCCTGTTTCCTAGTTCTGGTTTTCTGTTTTGGTATAAATTTTTTTGTGCCTTTATCATAATTTTCACAAAACTTGACATACATCTCATTCACTTCCTTTACTAGCAACAAGTCTGTCCAATTATACTCACTAAAATTTTTTCTAAGGTTGCCATAATGTCCTCTCCTAAAATCAGGTTTTTCAATTGTATCGACCATCATATTTTCTTCCAGATTATAACGCATTGCATACTATATTCCCAAAAAGACATGGTCACTTTTACCCAAGGGAGGAAGGTACAGTACTGAATGTCAAATATTTCTTCCTCCTTCCTGTAAATATCAAATCTAGCATGGAGGGAACGTCTCCTTCCCTCATCCTCATAGCTTGTTTAACATGTTGATACAAGAATGTTTCCAGGATGTTGTCTACAAATTTACAGGTCAAGAAATCTTCTGTTTTAGCTTCATATGCTAAATGAACATTCACACACACACACACACACACACGTGTGTGTGTACTCACCTATTTGTACTCACCTATTTGTGCTTGCGGGGGTTGAGCTTTGCTCTTTGGTCCCGCCTCTCAACTGTCAATCAACTGGTGTACAGATTCCTGAGCCTACTGGGCTCTATCATATTACACATTGAAACTGTGTATGGAGTCAGCCTCCACCACATCACTGCCTAATGCATTCCATCTTAACTACTCTGACACATGAAAAAGTTCTTCTAAGTCTCTGTGCTCATGTGGGTACTCAGTTTCCACCTGTGTCCCCTTGTTCGCTGTACCCCCTGTGTTGAATAATCATTCTTGTCTACCCTGTCGATTCCCTGAGAATCTTGTAGGTGTGTGATCATATCTCCCCTGAGCTCTTCTGTCTTCCAGGACGTAGGTGCAGTTTCCCGTCAGCCTTTCCTCGTAACTCATGCCTCTTAGTTCTGGGACTAGTCTAGTGCATACATACTTTGGACTTTTTCCCAGCTTCGTCTTGTGCTTGACAAGGTACGGGCTCCATGCTGGGGCTGCATACTCCAGGATTGGTCTTACATATGTGGTGTACAGTACAAGATTCTGAATGATTCCTTACACAGGTTTCCTGAACGCTGTTCTGATGTTAGCCAGCCTCGCATATGCCGCAGATGTTATCCTTTTTATGTGGGCTTCAGGGACAGGTTTGGTGTGATATCAACTCCTAGATCTTTCTCTCTGTCCGTTTCATTAAGTACTACTCATCTCCTATTCTGTATCCTGTGTCTGGCCTCCTGTTTCCACTGCCTAGTTTCATTACTTTGCATTTACTCGGGTTGAACTTCAACAGCCTTTTGTTGGACCATCACTCAGTCTGTCTAGGTCGTCTTGTAGCCTCCTACTATCGTCCTCAGTTTCAATCCTCCTCATAATTTTTGCATCATCGGCAAACATTGAGAGAAACGATTCTATACCCTCTGGGAGATCATTTACATATATCAAAACAGTATAGGTCCAAGGACTGACCCCTGCGGGACTCCACAATCGTAACGTCTCGCCAATCTGAGACCTCACCCCTCACACTGACTCTTTGTCTCCTGTTGGTTAGGTACTCCTGTATCCAACGGAGTACCTTCCCTTTCACTCCAGCCTGCATCTCCAGCTTTTTCACTAGCCTCTTGTGTGGCACTGTATCAAAGGCTTTCTGACAATCCAAAAATATGCAGTCTGCCCACCCTCTCTTTCTTGCCTTATTTTTGGAGCATGGTCGTAGAATTCAAGTAACCCTGTGAGGCAGGACCTGCCATCCCTGAACCCATGTTGATGCTGTGTTACAAAGTTCCTTCGCTCCAGGTGTTCCACTAGCTTTCTTCGCACAATCTTCTCCATCAGCTTGCAGGTATGCAGGTTAGGGACACTGGCCTGTAATTCAGTGCCTCCTGTCTATCCCCTTTCTTGTATATCGGGACTACATTAGCTGCTTTCCAAATTTCTGGCAGTTCCCCTGTTGTGTGTGTGTGTGTTGTGTGTGTTGTGGTGTGTGTGTGTGTGTGTGTGTGTGGTGTGTGTGTGTGTGTGTGTGTGTGTACTCACCTAGTTGTACTCACCTAGTTGTGTTTGCAGGGGTTGAGCTCTGGCTCTTTGGTCCCGCCTCTCAACCGTCAATCAACAGGTGTACAGATTCCTGAGCCTATTGGGCTCTATCATATCTACACTTGAAGCTGTGTATGGAGTCAGCCTCCACCACATCACTTCCTAATGCATTCCATTTGTCAACCACTTTGACACAAAAAAAGTTCTTTCTAATATCTCTGTGGCTCTTTTGGGCACTCAATTTCCACCTGTGTCCCCTTGTGCGTGTGCCCCTTGTGTTAAATAGGCTGTCTTTATCTACCCTATCAATTCCCTTCAGAATCTTGAATGTGGTGATCATGTCCCCCCTAACTCTTCTGTCTTCCAGCGAAGTGAGGTTTATTCCCGTAGTCTCTCCTCGTAGCTCATACCTCTCAGCTTGGGCACTAGTCTGGTGGCAAACCTTTGAACCTTTTCCAGTTTTTCTTATCCTCGACTAGATATGGACTCCATGCTGGGCGCATACTCCAGGATTGGCCTGACATATGTGTATACAAAGTTCTGAATGATTCTTTACACAAGTTTCTGAATGCCGTTCGTATGTTGGCCAGCCTGGCATATGCCGCTGACGTTATCCTCTTGATATGTGCTGCAGGAGACAGGTCTGGCGTGATATCAACTCCCAAGTCTTTTTCTTTCTCTGACTCCTGAAGAATTTCCTCTCCCAGATGATACCTTGTATGATGATACCAGATGATGGCCTCCTGCTCCCTACACCTATCTTCATTACATTACATTTGGTTGGGTTAAACTCTAACAACCATTTGTTCGACCATTCCTTCAGCTTTTCTAGGTCTTCTTGAAGCCTCAAACAGTCCTCTTCTGTTTTAATCCTTCTTATAATTTTGGCATCGTCCGCAAACATTGAGAGAAACGAATCGATACCCTCCGGGAGATCATTTACATATATCAGAAACAAGATAGGACCGAGTACAGAGCCCTGTTGGACTCCACTGGTGACTTCACGCCAATCGGAGGTCTCACCCCTCACCATAACTCTCTGCTTCCTATTGCTTAGGTACTCCCTTATCCACTGGAGCACCTTACCAGCTACACCTGCCTGTCTCTCCAGCTTATGTACCAGCCTCTTATGCGGTACTGTGTCAAAGGCTTTCCGACAATCCAATAAAATGCAGTCCGCCCAGCCCTCTCTTTCTTGCTTAATCTTTGTCACCTGATCGTAGAGTTCTATCAAGCCTGTAGGCAAGATTTACCCTCCCTGAACCCATGTTGGCGATTTGTCACGAAGTCCCTTCGCTCCAGATGTGTTACCAGGTTTTTCTCACGATCTTCTCTATCACCTTGCATGGTATACAAGTCAAGGACACTGACCTGTAGTTCAGTGTGTGTGTGTGTGTGTGTGTGTGGTGTGTGTGTGTGTGTGTGTGTGTGTGTGTGTGTGTGTGTGTGTGTGTTTGTGTGTGTGTGTGGGTGTGTGTACTCACCTAGTTGTGCTTGCGGGGGTTGAGCTTTGGCTCTTTGTCCCGCCTCTCAACTGTCAGTCAACTGGTGTACAGATTCCTGAGCCTACTGGGCTCTATCATATCTACATTTGAAACTATGTATGGAGTCAGCCTCCACCACATCACTGCCTAATGCATTCCACTTACTAACTACTCTGGCAATGAAAAAGTTCTTCTAATGTCTCTGGCTCATTTGGGTACTCAGATTCCACCTGTGCCCCCTTGTTCGTGTACCACCCGTGTTAAATAATACATTCTTGTCTACCCTGTCAATTCTCCTGAGAATTTGTATGTGGTGATCATGACTCCCTGAGCTCTCCTGTCTTCCAGCGACGTGAGGTGCAGTTCCGTCAGCCTTTCCTCGTAACTCATGCCTCTTAGTTCTGGGACTAGCCTAGTTGCATACCTCTGAATTTTTTTCCAGTTTCGTCTTGTGCTTGACAAGGTACGGGCTCCATGCTGAGGCCGCATACTCCAGGATTGGCCTTACATATGTGGTATACAAGGTCCAGAAGGATTCCTTATACAGGTTACTGAAGACAGTTCTGATGTTAGCCAGCCTTGCATACGCCACCGATGCTCATGCCCTTCATCACTAGACCTACTAGACTCACTGATAGTACTGCCACGGCTCTTGACCACATCTGACTAACATAACCTCTCCACTTACTTCAGGGATAATCATTGATAGAACCACAGACCATTACCCCACATTTATCCTAACCAACATTACCAACCATTAACAAACCAAACCAGTCTTTTATGCAGACGAGTATAGACCCAGAACTAAACCTCTTATCCACTATCTATGACAATCATCACTTTAATGATCTAAATTGCAGATATTTTACAGCACATGATGTAAACAATGTATTAACACATAATCACAATATCTCTGTAATCAACTTGAACGTTAGATCCCTAGGTAAACACTTCAATGATGTTAGTGCCTTGATTGAAACTATTGACAACAAATTCTCTTTTATTATACTTATTGAAACGGGGTTGAAAGAGGATACTACTCAACTCTTTAACATGCCTAACTACTCGGCAATTCATAACTGTCGTCAAATTCAGAGAGGTGGTGGTACTGCTCTTTACTACCACCATGAACTAACATGCTTAAAATTAATTAGAACTAGAGACTGCTGTGGGGAGTATATCTTCGCCAGTTTCAGAGTCAAGGGTGCCGAGTCTGTCCTGTCTGTGGGTGCAGTCTATAGAATTCCTAACACTGATGTGTCCGAATTCAACTCAAACCTTAGAAATCTAATACTCGATAACAGACTGAACAAAAACCATCTAATTATCGCAGGGGACTTTAATATTGACCTCTGCGAGCCTGAACACCCTACTGCTGTTAGCTTCCTTAACTGTATGAATTCCTGCTTCCTCATACCCTTAATCACTAGACCTACTAGAATCACTGATAGTACTGCCACGATTCTAGATCACATCTGGACCAACATAACCTCTCCGCTTACTTCAGGTATAATCACCGATAGTACTACAGACCATTACCCCACATTTCTCTTAACTAACATTAACAAACCACCTCTAGAGTCAAGGGAGTCAAGCTTTAGGATGCATAATGAAACTGCTATAGACAATTTTATAACTGCTGCTGATAATGTCAACTGGGAGTCCGAGTTAGGTAACATAGGGGACATCAACCTAGCAGTGCAATCTTTTCTTCAAAAAACTCTTAGCCTTTATAACACCCACTGTCCTATGCTTACAAAACAAGTCACAACCAAAAGGCTTAACTTGGCTTACAAAGGGAATACTTAAATCCATTAATAAAACACATGACCTTGAGAAGAAGTATAGGTTAGGAACCGTCTCCAAAGAATTCTCAAAGAATTACTCGTTATTGCTATCTAAAATAATTAGACGAGCCAAAACTAAATACTATGAAGATAAATTTACCCAAATAAAGAGCAACATTAAAAAAAACTTGGAGCACAATTTCACAAATATTGGGATCAAAGATTTTAAATAACAAACCAACACTCCTGTCCAATAACGATGGTCAGCTTTCAGCCTCTGATTCTGCTATTGAGTTCAATAGGATTTTCTTTTCCATTGGATCATCCCTTGCAAATGATATTCCATCTTCCAGTACTGATGTTAAGGACTATCTTACAGGTAACTATCCACAGTCTCTGTACCTAAAGCCTACTAATTCCACTGACGTCAATGAGAAAATCCTTTCCCTTAAAACCAAGTCTAGTGCCCTTGAGGAGATACCAACTTTAATTTACAAAAAAGCCTCCAGATCTTTAGCCCCTGCCATTGCATTGCTCTTCAACAAGTCACTTGAACTCCAAACCTTTCCAGATATTCTAAAAAAAAAAGCGAGAGTAACCCCTGTCCACAAATGTGGTGATCTCACAGATGTTAACAACTACAGACCTATATCAATCCTGTCTAACTTGTCAAAAATATTTGAAAAACTAATCTACAAGCAGCTTTACTCTTATCTGGCCAAACACAATATACTTAAGGTAAGGAAATTATCAAAAGAAGGCACCAAACCGGGAAGGCTATGTAGCACCATCAAAGTGCGAAATAATCAGAGGGCGCTAAATATTACCAAGAAAGCCAATACGAGAACAAAAACGCATAAGGCGAACGATATCAAAAGTATCCGATTCACCTAGAATTCTATCGAGGGACAAGTGACCGCGAGGGACGGTCGGAAAGCAAGACACACGCTCGTCCTGGAAGGCAGGACATTCAACAAGGATATGCATAACCGTAAGAGGGACAACGCAATTCGGACAACAAGGAGCAGGGCGGCGCTCCATTAAGTGACCGTGGGTTAAGCGAGTATGGCCAACCCGCAGCCGTGCTAAAGCAGTTTCCCACCGCCGGTTACGGTGGTAGGAGGAAGGCCACGGGGACACACTACGTTTGAGAGTACGCAGTTTGTTACTAACCACAGAGGACCAACAACTCTGCCAACGGGCAAGGATAGAGGAATGAATAACCGGATAAAAGTCAGAATAAGGAAGACCCTTACGGGAGATGGGACAAGAACGGATGGCTTCCTTAGCGGCAGCATCCGCACGCTCATTCAAAGAAACACCAATATGGCTGGGAACCCAGCAAAACTCTACCGATTTAAACTTACTAGAAATAAGAAACAGCCATTGCTGAATCTCGATGACCACTGGGTGGACAGGATTAAAGGACCCAAGAGCCATTAGGGCACTACGAGAGTCAACGACAACCACAAAGGAGGAATGAGAATGAGAAAGCAAGAGACGGAGAGCATAGAGAATAGCATAAAGTTCCGCCGTAAAGACGCTAGCCTCCGAAGGGAGGCGACACATATAAGTACGGTCAGGAAAAACAACAGAGTAGCCCACACCGTCCGCAGACTTAGACCCATCGGTAAAGATGGAAATAGAGCGGGAGTGCGAAGAAAAGTGCTCAAGGAAGAGGCTTTTCAGAACTGTAGGAGGGGTAAAGGCTTTAGTAATACAAGTCAAGGACGTACAAAACTTGGGAAGGGGGACTCTCCACGGAGGCAAGGAAGGAACAATACGAGGAGAAACATTAGAAAGATGAACAGAAAGAGAATCCTGCAAGCGAGATAACCGGACAGAAAGTGGGAGACAATGAAGAGGAACAGGAGCTACAGGAGGAGGAAAAGTCAAAGCACGACAGAGGCGAGAGGAAGGATGCTGTAAGGACCGCGCAAGATAGCGAAGACAGTAGCGGTCACGGCGGTCCTGGAGAGAGAGAAAGCCAGTGTCAACATACAAACTGAGGGCGGGAGTCGAACGAAAGGCACCAGAGCTGAGACGCAACCCAGTATGGTGCAAAGCATCAAGACGGCGAAGAGTAGAAGGAGAAGCAGAAGAGTAAGCAGGGCAACCATAATCGAGTTTAGACAGGACGAGAGAGGAGTGCAAATATAGGAGCGTGCGTCTATCCGCTCCCCAAGAAGTATGGGACAAAACCTTAAGGAGGTTAAGGGCCTTAGAGCACTCAACTCGGAGGCAAGAGATATGGGCTGACCAAGACAAACGAGTGTCAAAGACTAACCCCAAGAGCTTTGCGGAATCCCTGTACACAATGGGATGACCATAAAGCGACAAAGAGGGACGAAGAACAACATGCTTCCGAGTAAAGGTCATAGCACAAGTCTTAGATGCAGAGAACTTGAAGCCATGATCGGTGGCCCACGACGACACGGCATCAATCGCAAGTTGAAGCCGCCGTTGAAGGAGAGGTGAATCATCACCCTGACAGCAAAGGGTAAGATCATCAACATACAGAGCAGAGAAGACACCAGAAGGAAGAGAAGAAAGAAGACCGTTGAGGGCAACTAGAAAAAGAGTAGTGCTCAGAACACTACCCTGGGGTACACCCTCATACTGCCGAAAAGGGGCAGAGAGAGCAGTACCAAGCCGCACACGAAAGGAACGACGAGAGAGGAAGCTCTGGAGGAAGAGAGGGAGGTTCCCACGAAGGCCAAAAGAATGAAGTTGAGACAGAATGTGATACCGCCAGGTAGTGTCGTAAGCCTTTTCTAGGTCAAAAAGGACGGCAACAACGGAAGTCTTCGCAGCAAAAGCAGTACGAATATAGACCTCCAAGTTTACCAGGACATCCGTTGTGCTGCGGCACTTGCGAAAACAAATTGAGAAGGAGAGAGGTGGTTATAGTGTTCTAAGAACCACATCAAACGAACGTTAACCATACGTTCAAAGAGCTTGCAGACACAACTCGTGAGGGCAATAGGGCGGAAGTCCTTGGGGGATGACCCGAGAGACCCTGGTTTCCGAACAGGGAGGACAACAGCATCGAGCCAGTCTTCAGGGACTGACGACGACTCCCAGACCCGATTGTACAGACTCAGTAAATACTGAGACGTGCACGGAGGGAGATGGCGGAGCATTTCATAATGAATGCCATCAGAGCCCGCTGCCGTAGAACCACAAAGGGCTAGGGCAGATTGAAGTTCAGAGAGAGAGAAGGGATCATTATAGGGAAGGTGGAGAAAAGTACAGAAATTTAAAGGACGAGACTCAAGGAGAGGCTTACGAAGAAGGAAGGATTGGGGGAGATGAGAACCAGAACTAACAGAGGAGAAATGGGAACCCAGTTCGGTCGCAACCTGCAACGGGTCCGCCACAAGAGCACCATGGAGGCGAAGGACTGGGGAGACATCGGGAACGAACTTACCCGCAATCTTGCGGATACGCTTCCAGTAACGGTAGAGACATAAGTCGCCCAGCAAGCACGTTTAGCCGCACGGATGGTCCTACGGGCCACCGCACTCGCCTTCCGAAACAAAAGAAAAGACTCAACCGTCTGCCGGCGGCGATGTCTCTTCCAGGCTGCACGCTTACAGCGGACAGCCCGAGCACAGTCCAAATTCCACCAGGGAACGCACTTTCGCGTTCCCCGAGAGGAAGAGCGAGGAATAGAGTGCAGGGCAGCGTCAAAGATAGTGTCATGAAAAAGAAGGAGGGCGCGAGGGAGAGGTAAAACGGAGAGCTCGGAAATAGTAGCACGGAGAGTAAAAAGGCGCCAGTCAGCCTCGGCAAACCGCCACCGAGGGAAGGAGAGAGGAGGGCGAAAGGAGAAAAAAGTGACAAGGATAGGAAAATGGTCACTGCCATGGAGGTCATCAAGGACTCGCCACCCGAAATCTAAGGAAAGGGATGACGAGCACAGAGAAAGATCGAGACAAGAAAGGGAGCGAGTCCGAGAGTCCAAATGAGTGGGCTCACCAGAATTAAGAAGGGATAGGGAAGAAGAGAGGATGAAAGGTTCAAGTAGGCGACCCCGGGTGTTTGTCAGCACATCACCCCAAAGGGCATGACGACAATTGAAATCACCCAGCAGGAGCACAGGCTCCGGCAAGGAGTCTAGGAGGTGTTTAAGATCGGGAAGAGAAAGTGGGACAGTGGGGGGAAGATAAATGGAACAAACCGTGTACCATCTACGCACAAAGACACGGGCGGGCAGAACAGTGGAGAGGCGAGGAAAAAAGTAAGGGGACAAAGGGAACATCGGAACGAATCAAGAGAGCAGAAGAATTATGGACCCCAGCGACAGCTGGGGGAGGGGAGAGAAAAGAATAGCCACGGAAGCGACCAGAACGAGAACCAAGCATCGGCTCCTGGAGACAGACACAAAGGGGCGAAAACTGTGAGATGAGAAGTTGAAGGTCAAGGAAATTGGCGTAAAATCCACGGATGTTCCACTGAAGAAAAGACATCACTAAAGAGAGAGAGGAGAGTAACAGAGAGCAAAGAAACAAAGGTGAAGAAGGAACACAGCACGCTAAAAAAGCACAGAGTCAGGATCAGGGTCAGCAAAGTCAGGATTAGGGGGCATGGGTAAACTGAGTAAAGAAGGAGGGCAAGAAGCGGAAGGACGGACCAGAGGTGGACGAGCAGGGCCTGGAGGAGAAGGAAGGGGAGGAGGGGGAGCAGAAAGAGGGGAGCGCACCTCAGCAAGGGCAGTAACCGAGATGGAACTGGGGGCTAAAGAAACCCCCACAGTAGGAACAGGGGGCACCACCACCGAAGCGGGAGGGGAAGGAACGATAGAAGCAGAGATAGGGGGCGAAGAAGAAAGCGAAGCTTTCTTACCGACAGGGGAGGAGGAAGGAGAGGACCCAGGTTTCCGCTTCTGACTCAAAGAAACAGGCGTCCCAGCAGCAACGTACTGGGCAACAGACTCCAGAGTCTCGATAGGAGAAGAAGAGCGAGAGCGAACAACACAACCATCAGGAGAGCGATGGACGTCGGCCCGCACAGTCAGGCGGCGTGGAGAGCCAAGAGACGGAGGAGAAGGACTAGTAGGAGAGGAAATAGAAGACACAGGAGATGTGACAGACTGGGTAGAATGAAGGGGAGCCCTAGACAGAGAACCAGGAGGGGGACCCTTCGGGACAGAACTGAGGGAAACAGGGGAGGCGGTGGTGGGCGTGTCTGGGTCTAAGGCTCGGAAACGGTTGTGAGACTGAGGAAGGCGGGAAGGACGAGGAGAGGAAGAGCGCACCACTCGAGCATAGGAGACACCAGCGAAAGAGGGGAGACGATGAACTTGGCGCCGAGCCTCAGGAAAAGACAAACGGTCCCGGTGCTTCAAGTTGAGGACAGCCGCCTCAAGTTTGTAACGAACACACGCACGGGAGAAGGTAGGGTGGGCCTCACCGCAATTGAGGCAGCGGGCCTGGGGGGAAGTGCACTCCAACTTAGAGTGACCCTCGCTTCCACACAGGGGACAGAGAGAGACAGGACTAGAGCACCTGAGGGTACCATGCCCAAACTTCCAGCACTTACCGCAGAGCCGAGGAGATGGAATATACTCCTGAACGGAGCACCTGGCACCAGCGAGAATAACAGAGGATGGAAGGGTCCTACCATCAAAGGTAACCTTCACAACCCGAAGAGGCAGACGGCGATGACCACGAGGGGGACGAATAAATGTATCCACTTGGAGGACAGAATGACCTTGGGCCTCGAGGACATGTTTGATATCCTCGTGGCAGTCCCTAAGATCCCTAACACCGGTCGCAACATGGTGCGGGAGGAGAACAGTGCCCACACTGGCATTCAACCGGGCGTTCTTCGAGACCCGAACAGGGGTTTCACCAAGGCAGGATAAGGCGGCCAAGCGAGTGGCCGCATCCTGAGAAGGAGCAGCAACGACACGGGTACCAAGACGAGTGGGTTGAAGGTGACAGAGGCATCCACGGAATCGACAAGATGCCTATGAAGGGAAAAATCGTCAGGAGGAGTTGAGTCCAAGGGTTGGAGGTCAAAATACTTAGTCCATGTAGCAGGACCAAACAAAGCATGGAACGAAGTAGGATGGGAAGGAAGCATACGAGAGCGGCCGTGGCGGGGACGGCGATGAGAACCCGTAGAGAGAGACGGGTCGAAAGGCGCAGTAGTCGCAAGAAGAGATGGAGCCGTGCAAGGGGACGAGACGGTCACCACAGCAGGCTTGGAGCTCGACCCAACCACAGAGGAGGGAGGGGAGCAGGGAGGAAGAGTCCGGTCTGGGCCTAAACCGGGCTCTGCAGTGGAGGCTACAGATCCCGGTCTTCCAGGACGGTCCGACTCAGGGGCCTGGTCGCCCACCCCATGAGCCTGGTTAGAAGTAGTCAAGTCGTCATCCATATAGCAAACTAATAAAAGGGATGGGACCCGGAACCAAGGGATACCACCTACCAGGGCAGCCAGGGAGGCCGAGCGCGGGCCAGTGCAGGAAGGGTGTGTCGTCCCCAGCGGTGCTCCCCCTTTTCAACAGGGGAGTCCTACTACTTCGTGCATTCTCCCACACTGGTGCTAAGACCCCAGTCCCCCTATCGCCCTAGCCTGGACACCCAACCATCCACTCAGGGCGGCCTCTCACAGGCGACCCTCCAGCGGGTGGTCCGATGGCTCACAAGGCCCCTACATGGTGCCCTTCAGCACGTACACCACCCAAAGAGGGGGCAGGAGAGGGGCACAGGCAACCCACACCGGTCCCAGGGAGGTGTACGTGAGCCCCTCACCACGGCAAGGAGGCACCACGGAGGGGCACATATACTTAGCTCTTTCAATATGGCTGAGACCCAAAAAAGCTCTAACGATGCACTTATTAGTATAATTAACTTGATTCATGCAGCTCTTGATAAAATGAGTTCCCTGTTGGTGTTATTTGTGGACCTGCGTAAGGCTTTTGACACTGTCAACCACCAAAACCTTCTTCTTAATTACATCATTATGGAGTCAGAGGACACTCCCTGCAATACCTCAAATCTTACCTTACTGACAGGCTCCAGTATGTTTCTGTGAATAATTCAATTTCTCCCACCCTACCCATCAACATTGGTGTTCCTCAGGACAGCATACTTGGCCCTCTCCTTTTTCTCATCTACATTAATGACCTTCCAAATGCCTCCCAACACCTCAACCAATTCTATTTGCTGACGACACAACCTTCTTTACTCCAGTCCTGACCCCCTTGCTCTAAATGCCACAGTAAATACTGAGCTAAATAAAGTCCATCTTTGGCTAACTGCCAACAAACACCGTTAACATTGACAAAACTTTCTATATTCTGTTTGGCAATAAATCCTCTAATCAAATAAATCTCAAAATAAACAATACCCAAATTTGTAACAAATTAGATGGCAAGTTCCTTGGCGTTCTCATTGACCC
>WNGS01087045.1:0-14127 GCA_020271785.1 Procambarus virginalis
GAACAGGAACCAAAGGCTGACAAGATGGGCCCTACTGTTACAAGAGTACTGGCTAGAAATCAGGCACATTAAAGGAAGGGAAAATGTGGTAGCAGATGCCCTCTCCCGGATTTACTAACCGATATGGCTCTTATCTTAAGGGGAAGGGTATGTTACGGTGCCCTCTCTATCTGTTTCGTTTGCCTGCTTTAAGAGTCATAGCAACTCTCCCTACTGATTCTGTGAGGTACAGGGAAGTCTGTTGTTATATGTGGCGACCAGATCGGCCGCCAGATAACGGAGAAATTTACTTTGTGAGTTGTAGGTAAAGGGGAAAGTGGCGCCCTGATATAAATGAAAGAGTATCCCCTACCTGCAGATATGACGTTTTGTAAGGGACACCAGCCGATCGCGGATTGGCCGACTTAGGTCACGGGCGACCAATCAGAGCCCGCTGTGACGTCACCGAGTGCCCAGGGCAGCGCCAACGTCAGAGTTAACCTGACTGTGGAGGTGAGAAGACGTGCCTCGGTCAGCTCTCGAGGATTTGAGGCTCTACAAGCCTTATTCAGTGGATTAAACTAGCCATAGCAGCCCACCATAAGACATTGGAGACCCTGCGCTTCTGGGAAGCAAAAAGGAACCAAGTTAATTGAGCTGAGGAGTGCCAAACTTGGAAAATAGTTGGCGACGACGCTAGGCGGCGCCGCTGGATGAAGAGGGTCGGGAAGGTGCAGCGGGCAGGCCTAGTTGTGACTGGGTCACATCCAGTGAGGGTTTGGAGGGACGACAATGTTCCTAGGACAAGGAGCAAGAGGTCCAGTTGTATCTAGTCCTGGGGACCATTCAGGCTTGTTTGCATTTGTGTTCCTCACGTGTTGCCCCAAAAATGAGGTGATTTGATAAAATGCTATGCCCAAGATTACCATCCGAGTGCCGGCGGGGAAGTGGTTCATATAGCCTCGGCTATCACTTCCTTATGTCCGGTCGTGATGGTCAAGTGGTTTAAGGCGTCCCTGTACATACCAGTTGCGTTGCTCCTGGGAGTATGGGTTCGAGTCACTTCTGGGGTGTGAGTTTTCAGTTGTATCTAGTCCTGGGGACCATTCAGGCTTGTTTGCATTTGTGTTCCTCACGTGTTGCCCCAAAAAATGAGGTGATTTGATAAAATGCTATGCCCAAGATTACCATCCGAGTGCCGGCGGGGAAGTGGTTCATATAGCCTCGGCTATCACTTCCTTATGTCCGGTCGTGATGGTCAAGTGGTTTAAGGCGTCCCTGTACATACCAGTTGCGTTGCTCCTGGGAGTATGGGTTCGAGTCACTTCTGGGGTGTGAGTTTTCAGTTGTATCTAGTCCTGGGGACCATTCAGGCTTGTTTGCATTTGTGTTCCTCACGTGTTGCCCCAAAAATGAGGTGATTTGATAAAATGCTATGCCCAAGATTACCATCCGAGTGCCGGCGGGGAAGTGGTTCATATAGCCTCGGCTATCACTTCCTTATGTCCGGTCGTGATGGTCAAGTGGTTTAAGGCGTCCCTGTACATACCAGTTGCGTTGCTCCTGGGAGTATGGGTTCGAGTCACTTCTGGGGTGTGAGTTTTCAGTTGTATCTAGTCCTGGGGACCATTCAGGCTTGTTTGCATTTGTGTTCCTCACGTGTTGCCCCAAAAAATGAGGTGATTTGATAAAATGCTATGCCCAAGATTACCATCCGAGTGCCGGCGGGGAAGTGGTTCATATAGCCTCGGCTATCACTTCCTTATGTCCGGTCGTGATGGTCAAGTGGTTTAAGGCGTCCCTGTACATACCAGTTGCGTTGCTCCTGGGAGTATGGGTTCGAGTCACTTCTGGGGTGTGAGTTTTCAGTTGTATCTAGTCCTGGGGACCATTCAGGCTTGTTTGCATTTGTGTTCCTCACGTGTTGCCCCAAAAAATGAGGTGATTTGATAAAATGCTATGCCCAAGATTACCATCCGAGTGCCGGCGGGGAAGTGGTTCATATAGCCTCGGCTATCACTTCCTTATGTCCGGTCGTGATGGTCAAGTGGTTTAAGGCGTCCCTGTACATACCAGTTGCGTTGCTCCTGGGAGTATGGGTTCGAGTCACTTCTGGGGTGTGAGTTTTCAGTTGTATCTAGTCCTGGGGACCATTCAGGCTTGTTTGCATTTGTGTTCCTCACGTGTTGCCCCAAAAAATGAGGTGATTTGATAAAATGCTATGCCCAAGATTACCATCCGAGTGCCGGCGGGGAAGTGGTTCATATAGCCTCGGCTATCACTTCCTTATGTCCGGTCGTGATGGTCAAGTGGTTTAAGGCGTCCCTGTACATACCAGTTGCGTTGCTCCTGGGAGTATGGGTTCGAGTCACTTCTGGGGTGTGAGTTTTCAGTTGTATCTAGTCCTGGGGACCATTCAGGCTTGTTTGCATTTGTGTTCCTCACGTGTTGCCCCAAAAATGAGGTGATTTGATAAAATGCTATGCCCAAGATTACCATCCGAGTGCCGGCGGGGAAGTGGTTCATATAGCCTCGGCTATCACTTCCTTATGTCCGGTCGTGATGGTCAAGTGGTTTAAGGCGTCCCTGTACATACCAGTTGCGTTGCTCCTGGGAGTATGGGTTCGAGTCACTTCTGGGGTGTGAGTTTTCAGTTATATATATATATATATATATATATATATATATATATATATATATATATATATATATATATATATATATATATATATATATATATATATATATCCATATCACTACATAAAACAGACACGAGAATGAGACCTGTGGGAACCGACCTGTGAGATTTATATATATTTAATTTATATGAATTTATATAGAATTTATATTTACGTTAATTTAAATACTTCGATAGCAATCTGTATAATGTTAAGTGGACTGTATTTCTGCAATAATCTCACAAATCGATTCTTGCACATTAGGGGGGGTTTATATTGAATTTATATATATATATATATGCAGCCAATCAAACTACAGTATTAAACTACATATATATACATTGAGGAGGTTCCTTATCTTATCGTACAGCAGGCCTTAGTCCACCAGGTATAACTAGGATGTAGACACCAAATTTTCCTCGTGTGAGCTAGTTTCCATCACCCTGGTAACTGATACACAAAGCATGCTTCGTCTTCTTGTACCTGTCAAAAGTGCTCTAGCTATGAAGCCAGAATACTAATATATGACAGCTATATCAGAGAAAACACTGTACATTGAACCAAATAAAGACCAAGGCTTAATTACCTTTAGTTGGAGGCAATTTCGTATTCTAACCGGCTCACCCTATCTACAGACATTAATGGCCAAATATGAATAGATAAATGGGTTTCGGCAGAACACTTACCTTGTTTATTGTTGACTGCGTGTTGATAATGGTAGACCTTTGGGTTCCATAACACTTCGACCAAGAGAAATTAACAGGAGCCGAATTTGCTCTCGTGTGCCTCTGGTCTTAAACAACAATGGCTGACTACTCCTACTGATGCCCTGGCACTTTGTCCAGATATCAGTAACTTGATAGAAGGGTCACATTTACTCTATTTTGATACTAATAATTAAGTTAATTAAAATAAGATGTTTTATGATGGTAAAAGTCCAAAGACTAATGTATTTAAAAAAATTCCCAACACAATAGCTGGTGAATTATAATAGTATGTGGCTATGATATCCCTTTTTTAAAGACGGAAACTCCACTACAAGTTACATTTTCTATGGGTTAACTTGTGTATACAACAGCAGCAGCAATATTTCTGCCTGTTGAATGTGATTATTATAATGGTGTCGGATTTTCCGACATAATTCCCCGGGGCTGCTCACGGGTCGAAGTCCTATTTAGAACAGACGAACACCGATACTCCTCCTTCGAATTATTAGATTAATTTCATGTCAGTAGTTAGTAATCACACATTTGTGCGTCTGTTCATACAGGACGGATGTCCCGTACTAGAGTTGCAGGGGTTAGAAGTCTAATGCGATTTCATTTCCCTGTTAACTCTTGAAAGGCTAAAATTCAAGCCTAAATACATATTATTTAACCCAGAGGACTGAATGTGATCAAGTACTACAGTCAATTATGATTCAGGGACTGCAGTGAGATCAGTGACATTAGATATAACTTGATGCTTGTTCAGGTAACTGGTCACTGATATATATACACTGAGCCCCATGGAATCATCTTGATTAAATAATAAATATATCAAATCAGTCGTCAGATTTATTGGGGTTTATTTAGTTAATTGATTCAGAGGATTGAATAGCCCATCACTAAAGCTAAGTATGGTTCTGAGACTGCAGTGGGTTCAGTGACATTGGTCGCTGTGACTTGTAGCGGTTTAGGCTACTGTTCACTGATTTGCCACTGAAGGCCTCATGAAATCATCTTCAGCTTTAAATGATGATATTAACATCAACCTCTGTTGCTATAGTCAGCTGTAATCTCCTTAGTATAATGCTACTGGAGAAATATAATCAGCTGACAAATTTAGATTTCTACTGGTATTGTTTATCTGCAGGCATAGGTCTCCTCAGGCTTGATACTGGGCCTGAGAGTAATTTGCCTCCTGCAGAATTTAGCATGGTTATGCCCTGATATTTAGTAGGGCTACCAATGAATCGATGGTAGTAGTCTGTCCCTACAAGGAGATCGAAGTTAGTGAGGTGATCAGACTTAATATTATCTGCCAATTTTATTCCTCTATTTCTCAGGAATTTGGCTGTTGCTCTCAGACCTTGAACTTGTAGGTCTACTGGTATTTTGTCCACCACAATGGCTTGTACTTGACAGACGTACCTGCCAAAACGTACTGATGGTCGTACCACCTGGTAGACTTGAGGTCCTGCATCCGTTATAAACCCTGAGATGTTGAATGTCGTCTGGGCTACAGGCTTTAATTGTAGTTCATCTACCAACCTTTTAGTGACATATGTTCTCTGGGACCCTTGGTCAAACAACCCACGGGTATGGACCTTGGCCCTCTTATTCAGGATGGTAATTTTGGCAGTAGGCAAAGTCGTATTACCTTTAGACTTTGCCGATTGGACACTCTTTGTTTGTTGCACCTTGCTGTACTGTACTGTGGTGGGAATGCTATCTTCCAATTGGGTCTTGAATACGTTAATTTCGTATGTTTGCACAGTGCTGCATGGTGCCTACCTCTTCTACACCTGTTGCAGGTGTTGAATTGGGTATCACAATAGTCTATGTTGTGTGACTTGAGACACCTTGAACATCTCCCTAATTCCTGGAGTCGCTCAATACGAGTGTCTCTGGTTGGATAATTAGCACAACAGTATGTTGAATGTTTCTTTTTGCAGAACATACATGTCCCCCAGCCTACTGCACGTTTGGAAGTTACCGGTTTGGGTGAACTAGTAACAGTAGGCTTGGAGGATTCTGCTGCATTGCCAGATTTTCTGCAACTTGATGTTAAAGTAATTGACTGATGTTTATTTGGGGTAGTTGTTTTACCCTTTAACTGACTCTTATTTTCTATTTCTGAAGGCTTGGAAGAGGCTTTAACTTCCTCATTTGCTCGTCGTTTGTTTATGATGGAATGTAAACCTTCAGTGTTGTCCTGTACTGTCAGGATGGTGTTATGTTGATGTGCATATAATTCATCTAGTATATCGCTGGACAATTTTCGTTGAAGGACTACTTTGGTCATCCATTCACTAGTAGTTATATCAACCTTAAGACTGAATGTTCTTAGTAGTGACTCAAACTCCATGCTGAAGGATTGTAATGAGTCAGCAGTTTGATCAGGTTGCGGTAAATCCAGCAATTGTAGTATAAGATGTATGACAGTTTTCTCATTGCCAGCATTATTCATATTGGCTAGTTGATAAAGCCTTGTGGGGCTTGTACTTGGGTTGCTCATAATGCTGAACAAGCACTGATGGTAGCCTAGGGTAAAAATTCTGCAATCACTAGGCTGTAATCCTACCTCTTTTAGAGGTTAGCACTTAAAATTAATTCACATTATATATATACAATCATACACACTAATGATTTGAGTGATAAACCAGTGTCACTGGAAGTACCTTTAGGTTAGCTCCTCAAAATCACCCTAGGATGTTATAGACACAAATTAATCACTCAAAGGTGTAATGATCATATGTAAATTATTATATATACACAACTCAACTCGAGCTGGTAACAATTATACCCAAAATAGGGTCTGCACCATTCATTAATGGTGCTAGGTTGTTCAATATAGTACCACTAGACTATGGTAATAATGGGACTAGGATGAACAATAAATAGTTCAACTAGTCAATGGTAATATCCTACCCTGTTGTGAGTTGGCAATTGGTAAATATTGTATTGAGAAACTAGTGCAATATATATTAAATAATTCTCTATTTTAGAGAAATAATATACACAATTATTGATAATAGCCTCTTAATTGCCTCTATGAAACTTCTAATATTATCAAGAAGTATTAAATATAATTGATCTCGCAAAATTAACATCACAAAATTCGTGGATAATCTCTCTCGTGAAATTTAACACCACGATATCCGTGAACAATCTCGTAAGGACACAGCCACTAATTTGGCTGGCTTCAATATTAGCACTGTCATGTCACAGAATAACACGCCACCAAATCTGTGGGTGACCATATGAAACCGCTGATGAGGCTGAACTGGGCTTGAGGGGCTCCTGAGCTCGCTTGCTCGAGGCAACGCCGCCGGTCTTTGACTGGCACTGTATAAATCACACTGCACTAGTATATTAATGAATCCACTGGTTAACTGGTTCATCCGGTACTAAGATGACCAAATAATCTGTCATCCGACTCGAAGATGACCAATAATGTGGGTTCAAAGGACCAATAATCTGGTTCGAAGGACCAAATAATGTAGGAACCGACCTGTGAGATTTATATATATTTAATTTATATAGAATTTATACTTACGTTAATTTATATACTTCGATAGCAATTTGTATAATGTTAACACTTTCGCGCTTAGCGGACGCCCGTTAGCGTCCAATCTTTTTCACCTGATTCTGCCCTCTGGACGCTGGCTGGGTCCAATGGTTAATAATTATATAAATTTTATTTATTATGCGATTTTATTTAGTAGTCTCAAAATGTTCACCATGAAATTACGTTCTTTCTAATAACCAAAGAGCTTATTAAAGAAAACGGCATGGCAGTGATTCATCTTGGTATAACAATTGTATGGCGCCGATATGCCGCCGGGGGTAACACTTCAGCCACTTCCAACCGTCTTTTGGGTTGGTTGCGACATTGATTCTATATTTATATGCATATGTCCGTATAGAGAATTTATTGCGGTTCCAATGATACCATAATCAATGATGTAGGATAAATGTGGTCATCGCAATCATTAAGAGAGTGGAAACATTTGTTGCTGTTTGGCGCTCTCGCCAAACAGTTTGGCGAGAGCTTCTGTTTCTGTTTGAACTGTTTCAAATAGTTTTCTGTTTGGCAGTATTATATATGTATGTTCTTATAGAGAATTCTATTGCGACACAGTGATACCAAATTTAAATACGTAGGTCTACAATTAGTGTCATGACAGTTAAAAAGAGTATACACTTTTCGCTCCTACCGCTTAAGCGCGCGACGCCAAAAGCACAGGTTCGCGCTCGTTTTTTACGCTGCGCCGATAGCGCTAAAGTGTTAAGTGGACTGTATTTTTGCAATAATCTCACAAATCGATTCTTGCACATTAGGGAGGGTTTATATTGAATTTATATATATGCAACCAATCAAACTACAGTATTAAACTACATATGTATACATTGAGGAGGTCCTTATCTTATCGTACAGCAGGCCTTAGTCCACCAGGTATAAATAGGATGTAGACACCAAATTTTCCTCGTGTGAGGTAGCTTCCATCACCCTGGTAACTGATACACAAAGCATGCTTCCTCTTCTTGTACCTGTCAAAAGTGCGCTAGCTATGAAGCCAGAATCCTAATATATGACAGCTATATCAGAGAAAACACTGTACATTGAACCAAATAAAGACCAAGGCTTAATTACCTTTAGTTTGAGGCAATTTCGTATTCTAACCGGCTCACCCTATCTACAGACATTAATGGCCAAAAATGAATAGATAAATGGGTTTCGGCAGAACACTTACCTTGTTTATTGTTGACTGTGTTGATAATGGTAGACCATTCGTTTCCATAACACTTCGTCCAAGAGAAATAACAAGAGCCGAATTTGCTCCCGTGCGCCTCTGGTCTTAAACAACAATGGCTGACCACTCCTACTGATGCCCTGGCACTTTGTCCAGATATCAGTAACTTGATAGAAGGGTCACATTTACTCTATTTTGATACTAATAATTAAGTTAATTAAAATAAAATGTTTTTATGATGGTAAAAGTCTAAAGACTAATGTATTTAAGAATAATTCCCAACACAATAGCTGGTGAATTATAATGGTATGTCGCTATGATATCCCATTTTCTATAGACAGAAACTCCACTAAAAGTTACATTTTCTATGGGTTAACTTGTGTATACAACAGCAGCAGCAATATTTCTGCCTGTTGAATGTGAAATTATTAAATGGTGTCGGATTTTCCGACATAATTCCCCGGGGGCTGCTCACGGGCCGATGTGTAAGAATATACTCCTCATCCATAGTGGCTGCCGCACTTATGGTTTCTACTTGCTGTTCTTCGAGGTATGTATTCAGATGACCAGACAGACAATCTTTAAAGTCTTCTAATAGAATGAGCTGTTCAAGTTGCTCTTTTGTCTCTACCTTCCGAGAAGCGCACCATTCGTGAAACAGCCGTTCTTTAATACTCGCAAACTCCATAAAGATGTGCTTTGATGTCTTCTTTAGGTTACGAAACTTCTGCCTGTATGCTTCAGGCACCAACTGGTAAGCCATTAGCACCACCTTCTTGACAGCGTCATAATCACTGGAGTCATCCATCGACAACGTGGAGTATGCGATTTGGGCCTTTCCAGTCAAAACGGATTGGATCATATTGGCCCAATTTTCCCTCGGCCATTCAAATGATGCACCTACCTTCTCAAAAGCAGCAAAGAACTTTGAGACTTCTTTCTCGTTAAACTTAGGAACCATTTTGATGTTCCTCACTGAATCAAAACTACTTATTTCCCTCCTACATCCTAACCTTAGCACTTCCAATTCGTGTCTCCTTTCTCATTCCTTATCTTCTCTTTCTCGCTCCTCTCTTTCTCTTCTTTCTTTCCTTTCTTGCTCCTCTCTTCTTTCTTCTCTTTCTCTCCTTGCTTTCTCTTGTCTTCTTTCTTCTAGTTCTAGCTTTTTCCATTCTATTTCAAGATGGATTTCTAACTCCGCATTTTCAAAGTCAATAGGCTCATGTTAAGTTCACTAGTGTCACTCTCACCATCACTTCCTTGGACTTCCTTTTCAGTGGAAGCCATGACACATTCCTTTTTACTCTGTGCCTCACTTTCTTGTTTTTCATCGGTTTTTAAGTGCTTATGGACCTTCGAGAGGATCTCCACACGTGTCTCCAGCTCACTCACTTAGATCCCAAAATAAGCACTTATCAACACTAATTGAGGCTTCCCAAGGTATATCAATCTTGGACGGCAGTCTTCTTGGTTCAGGAATTCCTGCACATAGTACAAGTTATCGATGGTCTTTTTTTCTGCCATATTGTACTTTTCTGAGTTGAGCCCAAGCATGCAACACTGCACTATTTTCAACACTACACCACACAAACACAAAACGGAATGGGGAAGCTATACACGGAGATTGCACTATTTAACCAATCCGATCAAACGCACTTGACAAGAAATCGGATCCCACTGGGGATGCCAGTTATGTTACAGCCACTTAGGACCAGTCACCGGGCTCTTTGTTATATTACCTCTTTTAGAGTATCCGATCCCAAGTCGGTAGTAGGCTTTCAAGAAGTGGCTGTATAGCGCAATAAAGATATAAGGGGGATAAACAATACACGCTTTTCTTCATCAATATATTCACCTCCGCCATTAAATATATAAATAGACTACTTCTACACTTATGTACAATAGTGTCACTTTCACGCAGGACACAAATGTGTTTGCAGTGTTCACCAACTCTAGTGATTACGACGTCCCAGTACCTTATCCACTCGTACTGGACAACACTGGCGAGTTCACCTTTCTACACGAGCCAGTCCACCCACACTGTGTCACGATGTGCCTACACCCCACCTTTCGCTCTCCAGCTACTCACTGGCAGAGGGCTTCAGCAACATGCTGACAAGGGTACCAAACGAACTTACACATGGGTAGCTAACCCCTCAGCAGAAGCCTCTAGCAGCTTGCTAGCAGCACTTCACACATCACTGTAACCCGTTAATAGCCGATCACGGGGTATGCCGATCGTCACCAACACTGCGTATACTAGCAGCTAACACACTGCCTCGATCGACGGCAGCTTACTTAGTCTTCTTTCAGGACCAAGCTAAGGGTTCGGGTACTGCCCAAGATAAAATGTCTTCCTCACCACAATTACCTCCACACGTCACTTCTGTGGACATAAAAACATCATTAATGAGATGAACAGTGTGAGAATTTTTTTTTTTACTTAGATAAGTTGGAATAAATAAAATTGGTATAAGGAATTTAGCTCGGAAAATTTCTAAGAATTTTCTTTATTCTTTAACCTTTATTCTTGTCGTGATATTCAACTAGGTCGCCTGAGGAAGGACTTGCTTAGCTAACACACCAGTGTAGTAAGCAGCTCATTCCTCACTTTGGGACCATGTATGAACAATTGACTAGGCGCGAGCAAACGCCGAGACCCCAATGAAAATTGAAATCCCCTCCACTAGGCCGTCGACCTTCGCTATTCGCCGAAGCGAATCTAACGAGTAGGTCCTGGGCTCTCACAAAAATAATTTATTGTTGTGTGGTGCAGTATATTTGGTCCAAAACTCAGAATCAGTCTCAATTTTATTAGTCGAGTGTGAAGAACACTTGCATAACAATAATAATATGTGGGGTGTAAAGAAAAGACAGTGATAAACATAACAACTTAGTTTATTCAATAAAGTACTAACTACTACAACAAAACAAAAAAGAAATGTCAACGACGTTACTCGAAATCCTTCCTGTGACACTATCAATGACAGCTAGACACCAGCCCCTCGGACTGCATAATGAACTAACTCGAACATAAGCGTGACCACAGAGGAATCAACAAGAAACAAGAACTAACAGATCTATAATCACAATTACAACAAATGACACAGTGGGTTCTGAAACACGTCTCCAGTAACCTCCTAACTGTTCTACGCCTCAGTGCAGTCTACACCTGCAATGGCGGTTGCAATGCAATCAAATCAGTAGTCTTTCAATGACAACAATAACTAATAGGTTCACTGGCAACTCCAGCACCCTTCCACAAATTAATCCTTACGTTAACGCTCCGTCCCACGGACGATCAACAATCAATAACAATTGATTTACGTTAATAACAACACATTTATGTTAATATAATAACCTTCTCTTACAACTGTCACTAGTAATGCGGAAATTACACAACACTCTACCTGTCGAGCATTCAGTGAGAAAATCCCATTAATCCCTGTACTAATAGACAGCTGATTAATATATTTACTAGTTACGTTAATTTACGTTAATCGGTTACTAATCACTCAACGATGGTAAACTCTGATTTACAATGCCCAACGTGCTAAGAGAACGGTAATCACTCGTGATTACCTTTAGAGCAATTAATTATTATCCTCAAGATCAATAATTGAACAATTAAAATACGCAACCTTTCACACTGGCTCAGCAATTTACATTAAGGTATGAATTCCGTCTGAGCCTTCCATACTCAGACCAATTCAGGTGGCTAATAACAGTAATTAGGCACCATGTTTACGTTATTCTACAATGACGTTACTCCTCCCACGAGTCAATCAAGTGTCGTTACTTCTGGACATAAATAATGATGTTACGTTAATGGAACAATGGAGCCTTCGTGTGAGTCGATCAAACATGGATCGAGGTTAATTACTTTGACTTCCTGAAACACGTCAATTACCCGGCCCGCTGACCGTTAATGACGACAGACAATACTCTAATTCTTATCTGGCTGATGGCTAGGCTCCTTGAGACTACCGTAGCTGCTTGCAGGAAAGTAAATTAACCCAAACGCATTCTATGTTACTCAAATTGTCAAAGAACAAATTCTCTTAAAGCAATGGGCGTTCCCTTGGTTACGTTATATTAATTGCCTCACAATCACCTCACTGAATACTGGACTTCGATGTCCTACCAGATAAACAGGAGAATATATGTATACCCAAGTACTCGTCTACAGCCGAGTTCACCCACAACAATGACAAATCACACTAACAAATCACAGTGATTTACGTTACAATCCGGTTGCAATGACAATACTGCAGAACCTAGTAAAATAACATATAGGACATGAACCCTCTAGAACACTGCCCCACAATGACTTTACTGAACTGCAATCACATATGGTGATGCGCAACACTAGCAACAATCACCAAAAAATAACAACCCCTTTGCAATAACACACATGGCAAGTACTCTAATTTCCAAGTATTAGAATACTGAACACATTTACTTACTTACTGTTGCAAATGACTCCAGTGCTCTCAATAACCCCTAGAACATAGGTCCCAAATTTGCAATCACCACACAGTAAATAACACAATAACACTGGGCACCGTGACACTACGGTTATGTATATATATAATTACTGCTGACACATGTAGCCTAGAGCTATCAAACGTTATTGGGAACACTAAGGAGATCTCGCACTCTTTAAATCACATGGGTGAGTGATTTATCGATCACGCATGCCGATAAACACTCCCGAGTTACATTACTGGACAGAGCGACGACTGCCACTCCCGACAGTTTCGTCACTCACCAAATTCTACCAAAATACGTTAATACTGCAACCACAACACACATATCTATATATAAATCACACTTGTCACGGCCCTGGGAACAATAGAAGAAATTAAGACCACACTGTGGTACACTCCACAATAATCATTGCCAGGAATCACTGACGTTACACACATTCCTGAGCGCTGTGTTGGAATTCCACACCTGCAAGACTACACATGGAAATGATATCACTCCATCCCACGGACGATCAAAAATGATTTAATTACCACAATGGAATAATATAATTATTACATGGACATCCTGACAGTCCTTGGCTAATCTATGTATACTCTGTTCCCATGTGTACCCACACACACACACACACTGTACGTCTGTGTACACTAGACGTAAGTCCCTCTGGACTGACAAGATGACAACAAGGGTGATTATCTCCTCGTCCACACTTCACTTCACCTCACAGGTGCTGTGTGACAATGTGACGGAACACTTGACTTCGAATTCAATCTTTAGAGACTACTAATCACCAGAAATACACACATAGGTATTTACTCATTCATACTGCCGGCTTACACACCATTCCTATACATCAGGCACCCCTCTATGGGTGACTGGCTCGCACACGACAGTGGTAGGTGGCGTAGGCGGCGGTAGTACCTCAGTGGTATCTTTCGTACAATTGGCGCGCACTCGAACCTCCCACTCACAACACGGCTTGTTCGCACCCTCGACCCACCGGTGAAGTGAAGCGTTCGTACCCAGGTGACGCGCACAACGATAGTGTCTTACACAAACATGGGAAATCTGCCTTAAAACACTGACACGAATTTTCCCGTTCCCATCGACTGCTACAGAGCACTAGCAAGTCTAATCATCACTGATATGGGATCTACAAGTCTGTTACTGCTCGTATGCACATTACCCCACTATCCCAGATCAAAAGATCTTCTCTACCCACTGTACACAATATCTTTCTCCCCCCTTCGAGCGACGACTTGGACGGATTCTGTGACGACCCCATCGTAGATGAAGCAGAGGTGAAGCGTTGAGTAATCAAGCCACCACGACGCCCTATACTCAATTTGGCCGAATGGAGTACAGGAAGCGTCTTGACAGAGTGGCAGCTATGTTCAGGGTGACGCATACACCAACGATTCCCACGTCCTCCTCGAAATAACCAATGAGAGGAAGCATACAGCGGCCTACCCCTCTCATCCAATCAGCGACTGTGTGCATAGCCCCTAGGGTAGCTGTAAGATG
>WNGS01087049.1:10827-24628 GCA_020271785.1 Procambarus virginalis
ACCCTCGTCGGTATAGAGGGGGGCAGGGGATACATGGGAGAAGGGGGGGACTAATGGACAGGAAGCTGACACTGGAGATAATGGGAGGGGGGGAGGAGAGTATGGGAAAGAAAACGTAATGGGGGGGGGAAGGTGGGGGGGGGGGGAGAATGGAGCACGAACATCACATTCACTGTGATGCAAGAACAATCTTCAAGAACAACAAAGCAATGTCCACCCATTATGGTGAGATGGGGGGCACACTCAACACCCTCTTTGTGTATGAATATGAATTGCCCGAAACGCTATGCGTATTAGTGGCTTTAGGTATTGTATGTACTAGCTCTATCTTAAATCCAACAGTATGTAACTCTGCATCTATGTATGTACTGTTTAAATAAAATTATTATTACTGTTATTATAATATTGGCAACTTAAAATCATACACTCCCTTCACACACACACGTACCACAGTTTCAAGTATAGATATGATAAGAGCCCAATAGGCTCAGGAACCTGTACACCTGTTGATTGATGGTTGAGAGGCGGGACCAAAGAGCCAGAGCTCAACCCCAGCAAGCACAATTAGGCGAGTCAAATTTGGTGAGTACAGTTTTCTAGGACTGTCTGAAAGTCTTTGACACAGTACCCCATAAGAGGCTGGTACATAAGCTTGAGAAACAGGCAGGAATAACTGGTAGAGTGCTCCAGTGATAAGGGAATATCCTAAGCAATAGGAAGCAGAGTTACAGTGAGGGGTAAGACCTCAGATTGGCGTGAAGTCACCAGTGAAGTCCCACAGGGCTCTGTACTCGGTCCTGTCCTGTTTCTGATACACGTAAATGATCTCCCGGAGGGTACAGATTCATTCCTCTCAATGTTTGCTGACGACGCCAAAATTATGAGATGGATTAAGACAGAGGAGGACTGCTTGAGGCTTCAAGAAGACCTGGACAAACTGAAGGAATGGTCGAACAAATGGTTGTTAAGAGTTTAACCCAAGCAAATGTAATGTACGAAGAAAGGTGTAGGGAGCAGGAGGTCAGATACAAGCTATTATTTGGGAGATGAAATTTTTCAAGAGTCTGAGAGAGAAAGACCTGGGGGTTGATATCACGCCAGACCTGTCCCTGAAGCTCATATCAAGAGGACAACATCAACAACATATGCCAGGTTGGCCAACATAAGAACGGCCTTTAGAAACTTGTTTAAGGAATCATTCAGAACTTTGTATACCACATATGTCAAACCAATCCTGGAGTATGCAGCTCCAGCATGGAGTTCATAGGTATAAGACTAAACTGGAGAAGGTTCAAAGGTTTGCCACCAGACTAGTTCCCGAACTGAGAGGTATGAACTACGAGGAGAGACTACGGAAATTTAACCTCACGTCGCTGGAAGATAGAAGAGTTAGGAGGGACATGATCACCACATCCAAGATTCTCAAAGGAATTGATAGGGTAGGTAAGGACATGCTATTTACCACAAGGGGCACACGCAATAGGGGACACAGGTGGAAATTGAGTGCCCAAATGAGCCATAGAGACGTTAGAAAGAACTTTTTCAGTGTCAGAGAAGTAGACAAATGGAATGCATTAATTAAGCAGTGATGTGGTGGAGGCTGACTCCATACACAGTTTCAAATGAAGATATTGTAATGAACCTTATCTTTTCTCCCTCTGCTCTACCCTTACTCTCCACTTAATACCCCAGCTTAACACTGCTACAGCTCAGTATGACCCCTCACTGAAGCTGCCGCGAATATAGGCTGGAATATTAAATGCGGAGGAAACAACAATAGGGGTTATTAATTTAAAACTAATAATTAAACTCATTAAAAACTGCCACCACCTCCCTAATCATTGGAATGTGTCTAAATTATTGTCTCCTCAGGAAGGAAGAGAAATCAATAATCCTGGAACTCAAGGGGCAAGTAATCTTGGAAACTGATTGGGGAATTAAAGAGGTAATCTTTACTTAACTGATGGGGGATTCAAGGGCGACTTTAATATTCATAAAATGGAAGAGAACGCGGAACCTTTCTAGGCCAACACAGCAAAACCACATATAAAAATGACAAAGTAGATAATATACCAAAAAGGGGAATTAGCTGAATACCACTGGAACAAATATATTCACTTGATTTAATTAAACACGTAAATTGAAATGAAATTGAAAGGTCCAACTTTACTAACACATCCTAAGAGGCAAATGACTGCAATACTGAATATACATGAAACTCAAGTGCACTATACCGTACTACTGCAACCGGCCAAGATGTTGATGGCTTGCCCCCACAGATCAAGGAGATCTGTACCCCAGTAAACCCTAACACTAACGTCAATATTCTTAAACTACCCCTGGGGGGACCTAAGGTTGTCCTCTGGAGCTTGGCTCCGGCTAGGAGCACCAATCAACTCAAAGCAAGGCTGGAATATTCTGAGGCTGGGCCAATGGCATAGACAGGCCCTACCCTGGGGGACTCCGCCTCCACAGGCCTCCATGGCTTCAACCAATCCCTACACAGTCTTACTCTTACGCCCGCCAAACTCTGACTTAGCCCCGCCCCTAGGCCTCCTTGGTGACATAGGCCTGTTCTGAAAGTATGTTTTAATCCCGTAGAATCATGAACCGTTCCTCACTGGTCTAAGGAATTAATAAAAAAAGAAATCTAATGTGTCAAATGGTTAGTGGCGAAGGCAGGAGGAGAGAGGAACGAGTGGGGGGTAGAGAGGGAAAATTGAGTGGTATAGATGGAATGGCAAACAGAGAGGGCCAAGAGAGAACCTCTTGACTCAGGGATATGACCAGTGAGGGTGAACTGTGACAATAGGTATTTGTATGGTCAGCACAGTAACCGAACCAGGCAATGTGATGTAGTCATTGCGCGAATTCGCCTTGGCTATAGACACATCTGGCAGGTTAGTGAGGCTGAGCCACTACCAGAATACTCAGGTTGTAAACTCTGTGATAAACCTTTAATGCATTCACTAGAACACTACATTGATGAATGTGAAACCGTAAAGGACTTTAGACCTCCTGGCCTCTTGTACCAGCAACTGTGTAACTATTTTATTGACTCAGGTGTTCTGGACGACATCCTAACAATTTACCCAAAATTTGCTTGTCCATTTTAAAGAATGAAGAACAATTTTTATGTATATTACTTCTAAGCTGCATCACCTATGAACCCATCCCTGCCCTTGTGTGGCAGTGCACAGTAGAAAGTTGTTTTCACATATCTATATATTAAAACATTGATTGTAACCATGATATATATGTGCTTCAGCCTACAGTTTAGACCTATTGTCTTATGTATGACCCTCTGTCCTGCGTGACAGTGAATACCAGCATTATCCTCACCGTAATCAGACTATCAAAATCCTCAGAATAGGCAAAATTGTAATTAATTTTGTCAATAAAGATGTTAATAATAAATAATTGTGACAAATGGGAGGGATGACCAAAGGGAGGGGGAAGACGAACGACGGCATGGAGAGAGGGGAGAGAGGGGAGAGAGGGGAGAAAAGGGAGAGGGGAGAGCCATGGACTGGACAGATCATTACTATATGATAGAGCAAATTAGGCTCAGGAACCTGTACACCAGTTGACTGACAGTTGAGAAGTGGGACCAAAGAGCAAGAGCTCAACCCCCGCAAGCACAAATAGGTGAATACAAACACACACACATACATACATACATACATACATACATACATACATACATACACCACACACACACACACACACACACACACACACACACACACACACACACAGTCACAGGGACGTTAGAAGGAACTTTTTCAGTGTCAGAGTAGTTAACGGATGGAATGCATTAGGCAGTGATGTGGTGGAGGCTGACTCTATACACAGTTTCAAATGTTGATATGATGATAGAGCCCAATAGGCTCAGGAACCTGTACACCAGTTGATTGACGGTTGAGAGGCGGGACGAAAGAGCCAAAGCTCAACTCCCGCAAGCACAAATATGTGAACACACACACACCACACACACACACACACACACACACACACACACACACACACACACACACACACACACACACCACACACACACACACACGTACAATTATATGACAAGAGTGCTGGGAAGACGGGACACCACGAGCGTAGCTCTCATCCTGTAACTACACTTAGGTAATTACACTTAGGTAATTACGCGCGCGAAAAAGATTGATCTTGTATTTGGAGTAAAAGGGTACACATATATAAATATGAGGAAGTTGGTGTCGGGGAAAGCATATAACGTTCACTACAGTCTACTGAACCATCACCAACTTTGACCAACATAGTACATAACATATGCAGACCAATTGATTTTTTTGTTTACAATTATTCGAGACAAAAAAAATACGTTAGGCTTTTAAAACAATAGTAGGATTTTTTTTTAGCAACGCTACTAGTGTTATTCTTCATCAACTTTTGTTGGGTTGCTACCAGTTGACTGCCAACCAGTTGACTGCCAACCAGTTGACTGCCAACCAGTTGACTGCCAACCAGTTGACTGCCAACCAGTTGACTGCCTACCAGTTGACTGCCAACCAGTTGACTGCCAACCAGTTGACTGCCAACCAGTTGACTGCCAACCAGTTGACTGCCAACCAGTTGACTGCCTACCAGTTGACTGCCAACCAGTTGACTGCCAACCAGTTGACTGCCTACCAGTTGACTGCCAACCAGTTGACTGCCAACCAGTTGACTGCCAACCAGTTGACTGCCAACCAGTTGACTGCCAACCAGTTGACTGCCTACCAGTTGACTGCCTACCAGTTGACTGCCTACCAGTTGACTGCCTACCAGTTGACTGCCTACCAGTTGACTGCCTACCAGTTGACTGCCAACCAGTTGACTGCCAACCAGTTGACTGCCTACCAGTTGACTGCCTACCAGTTGACTGCCAACCAGTTGACTGCCTACCAGTTGACTGCCAACCAGTTGACTGCCAACCAGTTGACTGCCAACCAGTTGACTGCCAACCAGTTGACTGCCTACCAGTTGACTGCCTACCAGTTGACTGCCAACCAGTTGACTGCCAACCAGTTGACTGCCAACCAGTTGACTGCCAACCAGTTGACTGCCAACCAGTTGACTGCCTACCAGTTGACTGCCAACCAGTTGACCGCCTACCAGTTGACTGCCTACCAGTTGACCGCCTACCAGTTGACCGCCTACCAGTTGACTGCCTACCAGTTGACTGCCAACCAGTTGACTGCCTACCAGTTGACTGCCAACCAGTTGACCGCCTACCAGTTGACCGCCTACCAGTTGACTGCCTACCAGTTGACTGCCTACCAGTTGACTGCCTACCAGTTGACCGCCTACCAGTTGACTGCCTACCAGTTGACTGCCTACCAGTTGACTGCCTACCAGTTGACTGCCAACCAGTTGACCGCCTACCAGTTGACTGCCTACCAGTTGACTGCCTACCAGTTGACTGCCTACCAGTTGACCGCCTACCAGTTGACTGCCTACCAGTTGACTGCCTACCAGTTGACTGCAACCAGTTGACCGCCTACCAGTTGACTGCCTACCAGTTGACTGCCTACCAGTTGACTGCCAACCAGTTGACCGCCTACCAGTTGACTGCCTACCAGTTGACTGCCTACCAGTTGACTGCCTACCAGTTGACCGCCTACCAGTTGACTGCCTACCAGTTGACTGCCTACCAGTTGACTGCCAACCAGTTGACTGCCTACCAGTTGACTGCCTACCAGTTGACTGCCTACCAGTTGACTGCCAACCAGTTGACTGCCTACCAGTTGACTGCCAACCAGTTGACTGCCAACCAGTTGACTGCCAACCAGTTGACTGCCTACCAGTTGACTGCCTACCAGTTGAAATTGTAGCAATCAGAATTGACAACGTTGTAGTAGACAGCGTTAGTTCTTATTCAATTAGTAATTATTTATTTAATTAATTAGTTATTTAATTATTTCTGACTCCCTTTCCTTACTACTAGCAATAAATAGTTTGCAATCCAGTAATAACCTGCTTGTCTCAGAAGCCAGACATGGATATATAAGTATACTTAACAAGAGGGTAAACATTAAAATGTTGTGGATTCCTTCTCACATTGGCTGCAGGAACATGATAAACTTGACGCCCTTGCTAAGGCTGCAGTAAATAAGGACATTGTTGAAGAGAATCTCGAGTTATCAAATAGGTTTTAACTTTTTTTTAATTTTGCCTCGAGGGGCGAGTGTATTGGGCAGCGCCACTCATCCTGTGAGTGGACACACCGCCATAGTGACAGTATTGGGCAGCGCCACTCATCCTGTGAGTGGACACACCGCCACAGTGACAGTACTGGGCAGCGCCACTCATCCTGTGAGTGGACACACCGCCATAGTGACAGTATTGGGCAGCGCCACTCATCCTGTGAGTGGACACACCACCATAGTGACAGTATTGGGCAGCGCCACTCATCTTGTGAGTGGACACACCGCCATAGTGACAGTATTGGGCAGCGCCACTCATCCTGTGAGTGGACACACCGCCATAGTGACAGTATTGGGCAGCGCCACTCATCCTGTGAGTGAACACACTGCCATAGTGACAGTATTGGGCAGCGCCACTCATCCTGTGAGTGGACACACCACCATAGTGACAGTATTGGGCAGCGCCACTCATCCTGTGAGTGGACACACCGCCATAGTGACAGTATTGGGCAGCACCACTCATCCTGTGAGTGGACACACCGCCATAGTGACAGTATTGGGCAGCGCCACTCATCCTGTGAGTGGACACACCGCCATAGTGACAGTATTGGGCAGCGCCACTCATCCTGTGAGTGGACACACCACCATAGTGACAGTATTGGGCAGCGCCACTCATCCTGTGAGTGGACACACCGTCATACTGACAGTATTGGGCAGCGCCACTCATCTTGTGAGTGGACACACCGCCATAGTGACAGTATTGGGCAGCGCCACTCATCCTGTGAGTGGACACACCGCCATAGTGACAGTATTTGGCAGCGCCACTCATCCTGTGAGTGGACACACCGTCATACTGACAGTATTGGGCAGCGCCACTCATCTTGTGAGTGGACACACCGCCATAGTGACAGTATTGGGCAGCGCCACTCATCCTGTGAGTGGACACACCACCATAGTGACAGTATTGGGCAGCGCCACTCATCTTGTGAGTGGACACACCGCCATAGCAGCATGTACAACACTCCCCAATAGGAAGAAAACCCGCTGGGTTGTTCATCCTGTCACTTGTACCCAGACACAAATAGGTCGATTAAAAGTGTTATTAGACGAGAACTCTTGGATGAATTTGAAGCAGAACAGTGCAGAAAGGAACTAGCAGGTCCATTGTTTATCACAATGAAATGTGTCATGTTAAACACGTGTATGGGGCAAGTAAAACACGTGTATGGGGGCAAGTAAAACACGTGTATGGGGGCAAGTAAAACACGTGTATGAGGGCAAGTAAAACACGTGTATGAGGGCAAGTAAAACACGTGTATGGGGGCAAGTAAAACACGTGTATGGGGGCAAGTAAAACACGTGTATGGGGGCAAGTAAAACACGTGTATGGGGCAAGTAACATCACCAGCAGACTAACAGACGTTGTCACAGCTCGAATGAGACTTGTTCCTCGCGACTGAGTGTATGCAGGCTTCAGACATGTCAAACTGTGCCCCCCCCGAGGGCCATATGGGCCACATTAGTGTTGTCATGAGGGCCACACACCACAACTGAGGGCCCCCGAGGGCCATATGGGCCAAATTAGTGTTGTCATCAGGGGCCACACATCACAACTGAGGGCCACCCCGGGGCCACACACATGCCACAACTGAGGGCCACCCCGGGGGCCACACACACCACAACTGAGGGTCCCCCGGGGCCACACACATGCCACAACTGAGGGCCACCCCGGGGGCCACACACATCACAACTGAGGGCCACCCCGGGGGCCACACACACACCACAACTGAGGGCCACCCCGGGGCCACACACACCACAACTGAGGGCCACCCCGGGGGCCACACACCACAACTGAGGGCCACCCCGGGGCCACACACACCACAACTGAGGGTCCCCGGGGGCCACACACCACAACTGAGGGCCACCCCGGGGCCACACACACCACAACTGAGGGTCCCCCGGGGGCCACACACACCACAACTGAGGGCCACCCCGGGGCCACACACACCACAACTGAGGGCCACCCCGGGGGCCACACACACCACAACTGAGGGCCACCCCGGGGGCCACACACCACAACTGAGGGCCACCCCGGGGGCCACACACACCACAACTGAGGGTGTAACACTGTAAAGGTGTTTGGTTTATTTTTATTTAATACATACATGGAGATATATGAGTCACAGACAAGGATTTGACAGACGCCAGCTTGTCTGGCCTGGATCTCACACCTCTAAGTGTTAATTGACAACCAAGTGACCTGAGGTCAGCCAGGCGAATCTCACCTGGCTCTCGCTAATCTTATAATTGAGCCGGGTAGCCTTCAAACATGCCGACGTTTAAGGAGTGGCTTGGTAGAGTGCCGGAGGCTATCTACTTGTGGGCGGAGTTAGCTACCAGGTTTCCCAATATATACTCGGAGAGCTATCGATTCAGGATCAGGAGAAGGACAGCAGAAGCAGAGCCATAGACAGAAGAACAGGCAGCAGCGGACAGCCGTCCAGACAGGCGGTCTGCCGGCGGGGCGGGACAGTCTCTGTCAACTACAGACCCCCCCCCCTCTCTCTCTATTCCCTTGGTGAGTTGAACATTGAGGGACTTTGTCGTGTTTACAAGTGTTGTGTGATGATCAGGGGCAGTCGAGTTGTAGGGTCTCGAATTCTTGGATGATGACTCACTTTGAATATTAAGCTTTAACATTTTTACTTGCTTAATTATTGATACTCAGTATGTGACATATAATGAAAGTTATTATTTAAACTGTGTTTAATTTTTCCCTAGAGATTTTGGAGTTGAGATAAGAANCACAACCACTCACTCATTACTCACTCACTCACTCACTTCATTATTCATTTCGTTTCCATTCATTTTTCCGATACGTTACATCTGCACGATGTTAGTGCTACCGTGTGTTCCAATGGGTTATTAATATTAACTATGCAACTCAGGGGCTCACTAATCTGGTGAGTAAACCAGTTGAGTTTACTAAACTGGTTTATGTTGACCAAACCACACACTAGGAAGTGAAGGGACGACGACGTTTCGGTCCGCCCTGGACCATTCTCAACTCGATTGAGAATGGTCCAGGACGGACCGAAACATCGTCGTCCCTTCACTTTCTAGTGTGTGGTTTGGTCAGCATATTTCAGCCACGTTATTGTGACTCCTCGTCTACATAAACTGGTTTAAACTCACTAAACATTCAGTAAGCCTCGTGGCCAATACTACCACCAGCCCAGGAGACATTTTATTACATAATTCACAAATACATAATTGAAAGCAATTTTAATAATACGTGGAAAATTGTAATATGAAAACAAATGCATTTAAATTTCGTCAGCGGACACGCCTGCCCCATCTTGTGGTGGGGATGTCTAGGGGAGGGAACTATGAGGGGGAAAGCGCCAAGCCATTACGACCATATAGCACTGGGAAGGGGTCAGGATAAGGATCTGGGATGGGACGGACGGGGGGAATGGTGGCCAACCACTTGTGGACGGTCGGGGATTGAACGCTGACCTGCAGGAAGCGAGGCCGTGGCTTACCTGTACATGATTTCGGTGGTAGTTCTACCAGGGGCTGGTCTGGGGCTAGCCGGCCTCGATTGTCCGGTTTATTTACCTGAATTTACCTGAGGGCCACTATTACAAGTGGCCTCGACGAAGACAGGAAGCCGGGGGCTTGTCAAAGCTAACCCCCCCCCCCACATTTGCCCTGTTATCTTTTCAAGTTGTAGTTTAAACCCCAACAGTTTTGTTGTTTGCTGCTTCGGCGGGTAGGCGGTTCCACGGGTTTATAGCCCCTGTGGCTGAAAAAACGATCTCTTGTTCTCAGTCCTACACCGACTTGCTGACTTACGGGGCTGTTTGTCACTGCAGCCCGCATTGCCACAGTCATCATAACCTGGCTGATCCGGTTCATAATAGTCCTCTCTTACATTATGATGGTGACTTGCGGCCTTTAGGGTCTAATGGTCGTGGCAAGACAGTTCCATAGTTAATGGTTATGGTCAGCTAGTTGCGTCCTACAAGGCTTGATTGTGCACTGGCCGGTCCATCACACGTGGTCCATGACGGCCCATCACACGTGGTCCATGACGGCCCATCACGGCCCATCACACGTGGTCCATGACGGCCCATCACACATGGTCCATCACGGCCCATCACACGTGGTCCATGACGGCCCATCACGGCCCATCACACGTGGTCCATCACGGCCCATCACACGTGGTCCATCACGGCCCATCACACGTGGTCCATCACGGCCCATCACACGTGGTCCATCACGGCCCATCACACGTGGTCCATCACGGCCCATCACACGTGGTCCATCACGGCCCATCACACACGGTCCATCATGGTCCATCATACACGGTCCATCGCACACGGTCCATCATACACGGTCCATCATACACGGTCCATCACGGCCCATCATACATGGTCCATCACGGCCCATCATACATGGTCCATCACGGCCCATCACACATGGTCCATCACGGCCCGTCATACATGATCCATCACGGCCCGTCATACATGGTCCATCACGGCCCGTCATACATGGTCCATCACGGCCCATCATACATGGTCCATCACGGCCCATCATACATGGTCCATCACGGCCCATCATACATGGTCCATCACAGCCCATCATACATGGTCCATCACAGCCCATCATACATGGTCCATCATGGCCCATCATATATGGTCCATCACGGCCCGTCACATACGGGGCCACCACAAACCAACACACACGGGGCCACCACACCCTGGTCGGCCGAGCGGACAGCAAACTGGACTTGTGATCCTGTGGTCCTGGGTTCGATCCCAGGCGCCGGCGAGAAACAATGGGCATTTTGAGTTTCTTTTCACCCTATGCCCCTGTTACCTAGCAGTAAAATAGGTTCCTGGGTGTTAGTCAGCTGTCACGGGCTGCTTCCTGGGGGTGGAGGCCTGGTCGAGGACCGGGCCGCGGGGACACTAAAAGCCCCGAAATCATCTCAAGATAACCTCAAGATAACCCCAACACACACGGGGCCACCACATCCCCAACACACACGGGGCCACCACATCCCCACCACACACGGGGCCACCACATCCCCACCACACCCCAACATACACAGTACTCGGGATCACGTGTTGTATACCTACCTACACTTCAACACATACCAATACACCAAGAGGACATACACAACGGCCTGCGGGTGACAGCATAAAAGCCACAACTTGTGGCAAGAACAAGTGACTACAGTGGTGTGCGGAAGCGCTTGATCTCCCTCACAGCAGAGGTCAACACTCTTCTCACTAAATGCTCACATGCGCCCTGCCATTAAACTATTTATCATTATCAAGATGCGCACTTAATGCGCAACGAATCTAAAAGTCACGGCTCCGCCCGAGGTCTCTGGTAAACACGGGTCGCTCCACCACGACTCTGTTGTTTCCTGCTAAGCACCTAAAGAGAGTTCGCAAGATTACTGTTGAAATATGAGTCGACTTTTAACCTGGTGGCGCCGTTTAGCGCCTCCAGTGAGCAGGGTGTGCACGCGCGTGCATGGGCAGCTCAGTTCAGTTCATTTATTATGCACCCCATAACATCTTGTGGGCGGTAGTGGGAAGGGAAAAAGAGGCACATAATGGGCTCAGGGACTGAACCCCACAATTCATTTAGCTAAGCAAGTTACAATCTCGATGAGCTAGTTACAAAATTCAGTGTAAGTCGTCACATCAACAATGGGTTCGAGATCGCAGGCCTGCTCTTCTTTCGTCTCTATCTGTAACACCAACCATTACTTCCCAGTCAAGATAACCCTAATAACTAAGCTCTGGGTTGACTGACGAAGATTAAGCCACCACAAGAGCGGTACGGGCATGAATAGCCCCGTAGGTGGGGAGATGTTTGGCGTGAATGTTGGCTTTGGTCGTGTAACGTCTTGATGTGTCTCGGGGCCCTCAGCGTGAGGCCTGGGCTGGGACGTGACAATATAGAGCTTGGCCCCTAGAGGGGACAACCTTGGCCCCAAGAGGGACAACCTTGACCCCTAGAGGGGACAACCTTGGCCCCCAGAGGGGACAACCTTGGCCCCCAGAGGGGACAACCTTGGCCCCTAGAGGGGACAACCTTGGCCCCTAGAGGGGACAACCTTGGCCCCTAGAGGGACAACCTTGGCCCCTAGAGGGGACAACCTTGGCCCCTAGAGGGGACAACCTTGGCCCCTAGAGGGGACAACCTTGGCCCCTAGAGGGGACAACCTTGGCCCCTAGAGGGGACAACCTTGGCCCCTAGAGGGGACAACCTTGGCCCTAGAGGGGACAACCTTGGCCCCTAGAGGGGACAACCTGGCCCCTAGAGGGGACAACCTTGGCCCCTAGAGGGACAACCTTGGCCCTAGGGGGACAACCTTGGCCCTAGAGGGGACAACCTTGGCCCCTAGAGGGGACAACCTTGGCCCCTAGAGGGGACAACCTTGGCCCCTAGAGGGGACAACCTTGGCCCCTAGAGGGGACAACCTTGGCCCCTAGAGGGGACAACCTTGGCCCCTAGAGGGGACAAACTTGGCCCCTAGAGGGGACAAACTTGGCCCCTAGAGGGGACAAACTTGGCCCCTAGAGGGGACAAACTTGGCCCCTAGAGGGGACACCTTGGCCCCTAGAGGGGACAACCTTGGCCAGTAGAGGGGACAACCTGGGTGGTAACAACTCTCTCCCCCCAGCAGCATCACAGACCCATTGGCTAAGAATTATAGACCAGTTGCACTAACGTCCCACATAATAGAAATATTTGAGAGAGTGATCAGAAGTCAGTTCTCCACCTTTATGGACACCAATGTCCTTCACAACATACATTTAGAGCGGGAAGATCATGCCTGTCGCAGCTGCTCGACCACTACGACAAAATCTCGGATGAACTAGAGGAAAAACAGAATACAGATGTGCTATACACGGACTTCGCCAAGGCATTTTTATATGTGACAATTACACACTGGGGGTATAACAAAAAGGAGGCCTGGTCGAGGACGGGCCGTGGGGACGCTAAGTCCGAAATCAGCTCAAGAAGATGGAGTGGTAACCCACAAAATGAGGTCAATGGGAACAACATGTAAAGTAAGACGATGGATATTCAATTTTCTGTCGAAAAGAATGCAAAGGGCAACAGTTAATAAAATAAATCGAGCCCAAACGCAGTTAAAAGTTCTGTACCTCAAGGTGCAGTCCTTGCACCACTGCTGTTCCTTATTCTCATATCAGATATAGACTCAAATACAAGTCACAGCTTCGTGTCATCCTTTGCAGATGACACAAAATCAGCATGAAAATTACCTCGGCTGAAGACATTGAAAAACTTCAAGCAGATATAATAAGGTTTTCGACTGGGCAACAGAAAATAACATGATGTGTAATAGCGATAAATTCCAGGTACTCAGGTACGGTCAAAAATCAGGACCTTAAACATAATACAGGGTATAAAACACAATCACATCTGCCACTCCCCTGTGCGGCTCACTTGACACAGCAACACAACATGGCGCCGCTCCAGGCGTCCCGACTCTCACAGACAACCGTCACACAATCTTTATGTAGGATGGAGCCCGGGTTGTGATAAGTGGCGAGGACGGGAAGGTGGGCTTCCCGACACCACAGCAC
>WNGS01087049.1:28868-51234 GCA_020271785.1 Procambarus virginalis
CAGCAACAGCACGGCACGGCACGGCACGGCACAACACAGTACAACACAGTACAGCACAGTACAACACAGTACAACCACAGTACAGCACAGCACAGCACAACACAGTACAGCACAACACAGCACACAGCACACACGTTAAACAAGCGTGTTGGAGGGGTAGAGATGGGGTCCCTGCGCAGCAGTGTGGAGGGGCGTCACTTTTCACAGTGAAGGTGGTCACCGTTACCACCTCCGGTGTATCCCAGCCGCCACTGTCACCACTACACGCTGTCACCGTCGTCGCCCCTCCCCCCCCCCCTCCAATGGGGGCGCCGACTCCCCCTCCGAGGGGCGCCAGTAATGGAAATGAGGTGCTGCCGTTTCATCCCCACACAGGGCATGGCGCTCAGGGAGGAGGGAGTCCTGATGGTGACACTGGCCCTCAGGGAGGAGGGAGTCCTGATGGTGACACTGGCGCTCAGGGAGGAGGGAGTCCTGATGGTGACACTGGCGCTCAGGGAGGAGGGAGTCCTGATGGTGACACTGGCGCTCAGGGAGGAGGGAGTCTGATGGTGACACTGGCCCTCAGGGAGGAGGAGTCCTGATGGTGACACTGCGCTCAGGGAGGAGGGAGTCTGATGGTGACACTGGCCCTCAGGGAGGAGGGAGCCAGATGGTGACACTGGCCCTCAGGGAGGAGGGAGTCCAGATGGTGACACTGGCCCTCAGGAGGAGGGAGTCCTGATGGTGACACTGGCCCTCAGGGAGGAGGGAGTCCTGATGGTGACACTGGCCCTCAGGGAGGAGGGAGTCCTGATGGTGACACTGGCGCTCAGGGAGGAGGGAGTCCTGATGGTGACACTGGCCCTCAGGGAGGAGGGGAGTCCTGATGGTGACACTGGCCCTCAGGGAGGAGGGAGTCCTGATGGTGACACTGGCGCTCAGGGAGGAGGGAGTCCTGATGGTGACCCTTGCGCTCAGGGAGGAGGGAGTCCTGATGGTGACACTGGCCCTCAGGGAGGAGGGAGTCCTGATGGTGACACTGGCGCTCAGGGAGGAGGGAGTCCTGATGGTGACACTGGCGCTCAGGGAGGAGGGAGTCCAGATGGTGACACTGGCGCTCAGGGAGGAGGGAGTCCTGATGGTGACACTGGCGCTCAGGGAGGAGGGAGTCCTGATGGTGACACTGGCGCTCAGGGAGGAGGGAGTCCTGATGGTGACACTGGCGCTCAGGGAGGAGGGAGTCCTGATGGTGACCCTGGCGCTCAGGGAGGAGGGAGTCCTGATGGTGACACTGGCGCTCAGGGAGGAGGGAGTCCTGATGGTGACACTGGCGCTCAGGGAGGAGGGAGTCCTGATGGTGACACTGGCGCTCAGGGAGGAGGGAGTCCTGATGGTGACACTGGCGCTCAGGGAGGAGGGAGTCCTGATGGTGACCCTGGCGCTCAGGGAGGAGGGAGTCCTGATGGTGACACAAACCCGCCGTTCACGCTGGTAATGGAGCCTCAATTAGACTCACCGACGCGACCCACTGTCGACATCCGGCACACGTGCGTGTGAGTACTCACCTAGTTGTGCTTGCGGGGGTTGAGCTCTGGCTCTTTGGTCCCGCCTCTCACCTGTCAATCAACAGGTGTACAGGTTCCTGAGCCTACTGGGCTCTATCATATCTACACTTGAAACTGTGTATGGAGTCAGCCTCCACCACATCACTGCCTAATGCATTCCACCTGTTAACTACTCTGACACTGAAAAAGTTCTTTCTAATGTGTCTGTGGCTCATTTCGGTACTAAGTTTCCACTTGTGTCCCTTTGTGCGTGTTCCACCCGTGTTAAATAATCCATCCTTGTCCACCCTGTCAATTCCCGAGAATTTTGTATGTGGTGATCATGTCTCCCAGGGCTCTTCTGTCTTCCAGTGACGTGAGGTGCAGTTCACACAGCCTTTCCTCATAACTCATGCCTCTTAGTTCTGGCACTAGCCTAGTGGCATACCTCTAAGCTTTTCCAGCTTCGTCTTGTGCTTGACAAGGTACTGGCTCCATGCTGGGGCTGCATACTCCAAGATTGGTCTTACATATATGCTATACAAGGTTCTGAATGATTCCTTACACAGATTCCTAAAGGCAGTGCTGATGTTAGCCAGCCTCGCATACGCCGCCAATGTTATTCTTTTGATGTGGGCTTCAGGAGACAGGTTTCGTGTGATATCAACTCCCAGATCTTTCTCTCTGTCTGTTTCGTGAAGGACTTCATCTCCTATTCGGTATTCAGTGTCTGGCCTCCTATTTCCTCCGCCTAGTTTCATTGCCTTACATTTACTTGGGTTGAACTTTAGTGGCCATTTGTTGGACCATTCCTTCAGTTTGTCTAGGTCATCTTGTAGCCTCATACTATCCTCCTCTAACTTGATCCTCCTCATTATTTTTGCATCATCAGCAATGAGAGGAACGAGTCTAGTCCCACTGGGAGGGAATAGGCCACTCCGAGACCTCACCCCTCACAGTGACTCGCTGTCTTCTGTTGCTTAGGTACTCCCTTATCCAGTGGAGTACCTTCCCTTTCACTCCTGTCTGCATCTCCAGCTTATGCACTAGTCTCTCATGTGGTACTGTGTCAAAGGCTTTCTGGTAATCCAAAAATATGCAGTCTGCCCATCCCTCTCTTTCTTGCCTGAATTTTGTTGCCTGGTCATAGAATTCAATTAATCCTGTGAGGCATGACTTGCCATCCCTGAACCCATGCTGATGATGTGTTACAAAATTCTTTCGCTCCAGATGTTCCACTAGCTTTTTTCGCACAATCTTCTCTATCAGCTTACATGGTATGCAGGTTAGGGACACTGGCCTGTAGTTCAGTGCCTCCTGTCTGTCCCCCTTCTTGTATATTGGGACTACATTGGCCAGCCTCGTATGTATGCGTGAGCGTGTATTTACTATTTGTATCTGCAGAATCGAGCTATTAGCTCTTGGACCCCACCTTTCTTAGCAATCTATTTTTCCTCTATTATGTCTATTACAGATATATTTATCTAATACACGCACGCGCGCACACATGCCCAGGAAGCAGCCCGTAGCAGCTGTCTAACTCCCAGGTACCTATTTACTGCTAGGTACTTGCAGTAAAAGAGTGCAAGTACTAGGAACTGGTACTCGCACTCAACCTGTCCTCTTAAAAAGAACGTCGCATTTGGCCGTTTGCCGTATGGCCGAATTTGGACGTAATTTGAAAATGAAAAAAAATATGAAAATAAATTTGGGATTTTTTTTTTCAACAACAGTAAGTTAAGGGTCCTCTGATAGGTTAGGTGGGCAGGAAATTCTCATAAAGTTTCAAAACGTTATGAAAAACGTTAATTTAAAGTGTCCTCTCATAACCTCTGCGCGTACGCCGGACGACTCAAATAGAAAACGGAACAGAACGTCACTTTTGTGAGTCGATTTCATTTCAAATTACGTCCAAATTTGGCCATATCGCGCATACGAGCCAAAAGTGACGTTCTTTTTAAGAGGACGGGTTGCGCACTCACTACACATCTTGCTGAGAAACAGAAAAAACACAGTATATACACAAGAAACAGTATGATATACCTATATACTAGTATAGTACAGTATACTATATAATATAGTATATAATACTAGGCATTATATAACACACACACACGAGGAGAGTCAAGAGCGGTGAGGTTGACACCTCCCACCACCACCACCACATTAACTACACCTGTTCACCCACAACCATATTCCTCCCTAAGATATGAAGACCTATTGAACTGGCAGCAAGTGGAGCAGTCGGCCACGCGAGCACAAGAGTACACCCCTCACACCAGCGTCTCCCCTGTGTACATGTACTCTTGTGTACTACGGCACCAAACATCAACGTCAGACTTACTATTGAACCTCCGTGTTGACTCGCCGCCTCCCTCTCGTACTCACCTGAAAAAAAGTAAAATAAAATTTAATATATTACACAATAAAAATAGTTGTATGTGGATCAGACCATACACTAGAAGGTGAAGGGACGACGACGTTTCGGTCCGTCCTGGACCATTCTCAAGTCGATTGTCGACTTGAGAATGGTCCAGGACGGACCGAAACGTCGTCGTCCCTTCACCTTCTAGTGTGTGGTCTGGTCAACATACTTTAGCCACGTTATTGTGACTCATCGCCAGCATAGTTGTCTGTACACATAATTGGATTGCATAGTGGCAGAGTTATAGCTAAGAGAAATGTGAAAGGCAGGATGATCTTCCTCTAACATTCATTGTCTTGAGTAGACTCTTAATCACCTTATCTTATAATATCTTATAATCTTATTATCGTATAATATAGACTTATAATATCTGGGGCAAATGTGAGTGGTTCATACAGTGGCAACCACTAACGGCCTCAGTAAACCCTTGTTGTGGATCGCTTATTAATCTGTTTTTCCAAGGAGTAAACTAATGACTTTTGCTATTAACACTTCAAGCAATTTTCCTACTATAAACGTAAAGGTAAATTGGGCAATAGTTCAAGGCGAGTGATCAATCTCCCGGCAAAAATTGGCACCGCATTGCAGTTCTGTGTAACACCGTAAAGGTGTTTAGTTAATATTTTACTTAGAACATGAGTCACACAGGACATTGAAAGGCGCCAGGTTCTCTGGCTTTAGCAATTAAAAAATCACACCTATAGGAGTTAATGACTAGAAGTTGACCAGGGGTCAGGTCGTGTCAATTGACCTTGCCTTCCGTTAAGCCGATAATTGCAGACGGTGGGTGGTGTCTTTCCATCAAACAAGCCGCTGTTTAAGGTGTGGTAGGCAGAGTCTGAGGCTATCTACTTAGTAGGCGGGGGCTTAACTTCCGGTTCCCCAATACATACCCAGGGAACTGTACATTCAGGAGGACAAATCAGACAGAAACACAGAGGATCGAAGATCGAGCCCGCAGCCAATCCAGGCTGTCAGACCAGGTGGGGACTGTCTGTCAATCTAGCCCCCATACCCCTCTCTATCCAACTTAGGCTCAAAGACTTTGGTGAGTTGAACTTTAAGGTGACAACTTAAGGTGTTGTGTGATTTTCAGGGGCAGTCAGTAGTAGTGTCATCAATGTCTTGTGTGGCGACTCATATTTATGTATTCATGTTGACATTTAAATTGACCTGATTAACGTATAATATCCCAGTGAATTAAGATCTAATAACAAATATATATTTTATTAGCTTGTTGGTAAAAATTGACTTTAATTTTGTTCCCTAGATCTTTGTCAGTTGAGACTAGCGTAGACAGCCCACTGAGAGTACTGGTTTTAAGAATTTTATATACGAGTACTTGGCTAACATTTAATAACAGCTTAAAGTACAGAAAAAGTTCCATTCCTTGTCTTGAAGGTACTGAACTTTAATGGATGGTGGCAGCTACACTTACATCCTCCAACACTTTTATCTTTAACTCTTAACCTCCTACTTCTACTTTCTACCTTTTCTACTAATCTACTACCTTGTACTTTCCACAATGATCCCATTCTCTTCCTCCAACTTCCCCCTCTCCCTTGACCATAACCTTTCCACCTCTCTTAACTCCCTCACCCACAAACCACTCACTCATTACTCACTCACTCACTCACTTCATTATTCATTTCGTTTCCATTCATTTTTCCGATACATTACATCTGCACGATGTTAGTGCTACCGTGTGTTCCAATGGGTTATTAATATTAAATATGCAACTCAGGGGCTCACAAATCTGGTGAGTAAACCAGTTGAGTTTACTAAACTGGTTTATGTTGACCAAACCACACACTAGAAAGTGAAGGGACGACGACGTTTCGGTCCGCCCTGGACCATTCTCAACTCGATTGAGAATGGTTCAGGACGGACCGAAACATCGTCGTCCCTTCACTTTCTAGTGTGTGGTTTGGTCAGCATATTTCAGCCACGTTATTGTGACTCCTCGTCTACATAAACTGGTTTAAACTCACTAAACATTCAGTAAGCCTCGTGGCCAATACTACCACCAGCCCAGGAGACATTTTTATTACATAATTCACAAATACATAATTGAAAGCAATTTTAATAATACGTGGAAAATTATAATATGAAAACAAATGCATTTAAATTTCGTCAGCGGACACGCCTGCCCCATCTTGTGGAGGGGATGTCTAGGGGAGGGAACTATGAGGGGAAAGCGCCAAGCCATTACGACTATATAGCACTGGGAAGGGGTCAGGATAAGGATCTGGGATGGGACGGACGGGGGGAATGGTGGCCAACCACTGTGGACGGTCGGGGATTGAACGCTGACCTGCAGGAAGCGAGGCCGTGGCTTACCTGTACATGATTTCGGTGGTAGTTCTACCAGGGGCTGGTCTGGGGCTAGACGGCCTCGATTGTCCGGTTTATTTACCTGAATTTACCCGAGGGCCACTATTACAAGTGGCCTCGACGAAGACAGGAAGCCGGGGGCTTGTCAAAGCTAACCCCCCCCCCCCACATTTGCCCTGTTATCTTTTCAAGTTGTAGTTTAAACCCCAACAGTTTTGTTGTTTGCTGCTTCGGCGGGTAGGCGGTTCCACGGGTTTATAGCCCTGTGGCTGAAAAAACGATCTCTTGTTCTCAGTCCTACACTGACTTGCTGACTTACGGGGCTGTTTGTCACTGCAGCCCGCATTGCCACAGTCATCATAACCTGGCTGATCCGGTTCCTAATAGTCCTCTCTTACATTATGATGGTGACTTGCGGCCTTTAGGGTCTAATGGTCGTGGCAAGACAGTTCCATAGTTAATGGTTATGGTCAGCTAGTTGCGTCCTACAAGGCTTGATTGTGCACTGGCCGGTCCATCACACGTGGTCCATGACGGCCCATCACACATGGTCCATGACGGCCCATCACACATGGTCCATCACGGCCCATCACACGTGGTCCATCACGGCCCATCACACGTGGTCCATGACGGCCCATCACACATGGTCCATCACGGCCCATCACACGTGGTCCATGACGGCCCATCACACATGGTCCATCACGGCCCATCACACATGGTCCATCACGGCCCATCACACGTGGTCCATCACGGCCCATCACACGTGGTCCATGACGGCCCATCACACATGGTCCATCACGGCCCATCACACGTGGTCCATCACGGCCCATCACACGTAGTCCATCACGGCCCATCACACACGGTCCATCATGGTCCATCATACACGGTCCATCACGGCCCATCACACGTGGTCCATGACGGCCCATCACACATGGTCCATCACGGCCCATCACACGTGGTCCATCACGGCCCATCACACGTGGTCCATCACGGCCCATCACACACGGTCCATCATGGTCCATCATACACGGTCCATCGCACACGGTCCATCATACACGGTCCATCATACACGGTCCATCACGGCCCATCACACATGGTCCATCACGGCCCATCACACACGGTCCATCACGGCCCATCACACACGGTCCATCACGGCCCGTCACACATGGTCCATCACGGCCCGTCACACATGGTCCATCACGGCCCGTCACACATGGTCCATCACGGCCCGTCATACATGGTCCATCACGGCCCATCACACATGGTCCATCACGGCCCGTCACACATGGTCCATCACGGCCCGTCATACATGGTCCATCACGGCCCGTCATACATGGTCCATCACGGCCCGTCATGCATGGTCCATCACGGCCCGTCATACATGGTCCATCACGGCCCGTCATACATGGTCCATCACGGCCCGTCATACATGGTCCATCACGGCCCATCATACATGGTCCATCACGGCCCATCATACATGGTCCATCACGGCCCATCATACATGGTCCATCACGGCCCATCACACATGGTCCATCACGGCCCATCATACATGGTCCATCACGGCCCATCATACATGGTCCATCACGGCCCATCATACATGGTCCATCACGGCCCATCATACATGGTCCATCACGGCCCATCATACATGGTCCATCACGGCCCATCATACATGGTCCATCACGGCCCATCATACATGGTCCATCACGGCCCATCATACATGGTCCATCATGGCCCATCATACATGGTCCATCACGGCCCGTCACATACGGGGCCACCACAACCCAACACACACGGGGCCACCACACCCCGGTCGGCCGAGCGGACAGCAAACTGGACTTGTGATCCTGTGGTCCTGGGTTCGATCCCAGGCGCCGGCGAGACACAATGGGCATTTTGAGTTTCTTTTCACCCTATGCCCCTGTTACCTAGCAGTAAAATAGGTGTTAGTCAGCTGTCACGGGCTGCTTCCTGGGGGTGGAGGCCTGGTCGAGGACCGGGCCGCGGGGACACTAAAAGCCCCGAAATCATCTCAAGATAACCTCAAGATAACCCCAACACACACGGGCCCACCACATCCCCAACACACACGGGGCCACCACATCCCCACCACACCCCAACATACACAGTACTCGGGATCACGTGTTGTATACCCACCTACACTTCAACACATACCAATACACCAAGAGGACATACACAACGGCCCAATGATGTACACAGCCTATGTGCGCTCCGTCATAGACTATGTCGCACCAGTTCTGTGCACCTACTTCCAAAGCGATATGAAAAGGCTTGAAAGCATTCAAAATGAAGCCATGACAATCATTCTTGGAGTTCCAAGAACTGCCAAAACGTCTAATCTACGAGAGGAGTTGTCCCTCCCCAGTGTTAAAAACAAAATTTAAGGAGCTGAATGCTAAGCTTACAATTAGGATAGCCAGAGATCCCCATTACAATGATATTGCTAAGAAAAAACTGAGCTCTGTGCTACTTTCAGGGGAAACAGGAGAAGCAAAAAATGGCATCCCAGATCAGTCTGCTACCTGGAAGAGCTTCACCTGCTTGAGCAAGCCCGTGAGCTCCTGCCTGTAGAGAGGTTACCTCCCTGGGAGGATGACTCATGCAAGATCATCATCAATGAAATGGCAATGAAAAAATCCAACATGATAGCTCAAGAAATGAGGCACAAGTATCTCGAGGATAAAGAAGCCGGTGATGAACTAGATGAAATCAACACTGACGGGTCATCTAATCCTGTCAATGGCAGGGCTGGTGCAGGATACACGGTAATCAAGGATAATACTTTCCAACGCAGAAATGAAGAAAAAGCACGTATTGAGAACTATGCCTCTTCAACGCAAGCAGAGCTAACTGCCATTGTTATGGCGCTAAGGTTTCTTGAACGGAACACTAATGGTGCAGTGATTTGCACCGATTCAAAAGCAGCACTACAAAGCCTAAGTAAAAATCGGGCAGAAAATCTTGCAATAGTCGCTGAAATTAAGAGAGCTGTGAGAGTTCTTACCAATCAGGGAAGAGTCATCAAGTTCCTGTGGATCCCCTCCCATGTTGGGATATGTGGGAATGAACGAGCAGATGTGCTGGCTGCTGAAGGCGCTGAAGGAGACCATATTGAATACTTCATACCCAAGACTCTACTACAAATTAGAGGTATTGTCAGGCAACATCACCGTGACAAGGTAACTGAGGAAAGGAGGATAGAAGCACAAACCAGTGAATCTGTACGATGGTACAACATGGTTGCAACTGGCAATCCCAATCATTATGGCCGAAGAGGAGGAGGACGAGGGAGAGAATCAGTAATAGCGAGAATCCGTCTTGGATACAGATATCCATAGAGATATGGAATGGAAGCAACAGTTGATCAGCGAAGTTGCAGAATCTGTAGTGAGAGTGATGGACACCGCCTTGACCACTATCTACGTGAATGTGAACACCTGAGAGACATTAGGAATATGTGTAGATTAATAAACCCAACATTGTTTGAGTTAGGAAAACACTATTTGTCTAATATTGATACTGTTCTTAAAAGATTTCCCCATTTTGCACCCGCAAGATAACGTAAGCATTTAAGGGTTGATAGATGTTAATCTTCTTGTTTGAAGAGCTGTTCACTTGAGACAGTTAAGCAAGTCCCAGCTGTGTCTGGGTAAAAGTGACAGGATGAACAACCAGCGGGTTTTCTTCCTATTGGGGAGTGTTGTACATGCTGCTATGGCGGTGTGTCCACTCACAAAATGAGTGGCGCTGCCCAATAAACTCGCCCCTCGGGGCAAAATTTAAAAAAAAAAATACACAACGCCTGCTGGTGACAACATAAAAGCCACAACTTGTGGCAAGAACAAGTGACTACAGTTGCGTGCGGAAGCGCTTGATCTCCCTCACAGCAGAGGTCAACACTCTTCTCACTAAATGCTCACATGCGCCCTGCCATTAAACTATTTATCATTATCAAGATGCGCACTTAATGCGCAACGAATCTAAAAGTCACGGCTCCGCCCGAGGTCTCTGGTAAACATGGGTCGCTCCACCACGACTCGGTTGTTTCCTGCTAAGCACCTTAAAGAGAGTTCGCAAGATTACTGTTGAAATTATGAGTCGACTTTTAACCTGGTGGCGCCGTTTAGCGCCTCCAGTGAGCAGGGGTGTGCACGCGCGTGCATGGGGCAGCTCAGTTCAGTTCAGTTCATTTATTATGCACCCCATAACCATCTTGTGGGCGGTAGTGGAAAGTGTTACAGAGGCACATAATGGGCTCAGGGACTGAACCCCACAATTCATTTAGCTAAGCAAGTTACAATCTCGATGAGCTAGTTACAAAATTCAGTGTAAGTCGTCACATCAACAATGGGTTCGAGATCGCAGGCCTGCTCTTCTTTCGTCTCTATCTGTAACACCAACCATTACTTCCCAGTCAAGATAACCCCTAATAACTAAGCTCTGGGTTGACTGACGAAGATTAAGCCACCACAAGAGGCGGTACGGGCATGAATAGCCCCGTAGGTGGGAGATGTTTGGCGTGAATGTTGGCTTTGGTCGTGTAACGTCTTGATGTGTCTCGGGGCCCTCAACGTGAGCCCTGGGCTGGGACGTGACACAATATAGAGCATGGCCCCTAGAGGGGACAACCTTGGCCCCTAGAGGGAACAACGTTGGCCCCTAGAGGGGACTACCTTGACCCCTAGAGGGGACAACCTTGACTCCTAGAGGGGACAACCTTGGCCCCTAGAGGGGACTACCTTGACCCCTAGAGGGGACAACCTTGGCCCCTAGAGGGGACAACCTTGGCCCCTAGAGGGGACTACCTTGACCCCTAGAGGGGACAACCTTGGCACCTAGAGGGGACAACCTTGGCCCCTAGAGGGACAACCTTGGCCCCTAGAGGGGACAACCTTGGCCCCTAGAGGGGACAACCTTGGCTCCTAGAGGGGACAACCTTGGCTCCTAGAGGGGACAACCTTGACCCCTAGAGGGGACAACCTTGGCCCTAGAGGGGACAACCTTGGCCCCTAGAGGGGACAACCTTGGCTCCTAGAGGGGACAACCTTGGCTCCTAGAGGGGACAACCTTGGCTCCTAGAGGGGACAACCTTGGCTCCTAGAGGGGACAACCTTGGCCCCTAGAGGGGACAACCTTGGCTCCTAGAGGGGACAACCTTGGCTCCTAGAGGGGACAACCTTGGCTCCTAGAGGGGACAACCTTGGCCCCTAGAGGGGACAACCTTGGCTCCTAGAGGGGACAACCTTGGCTCCTAGAGGGGACAACCTTGGCCCCTAGAGGGGACAACCTTGGCTCCTAGAGGGGACAACCTTGGCTCCTAGAGGGGACAACCTTGGCTCCTAGAGGGACAACCTTGGCTCCTAGAGGGGACAACCTTGGCCCCCTAGAAAGGACAACCTTGGCCCCTAGAGGGGACAACCTTGGCCCCTAGAGGGGACAACCTTGGCCCCTAGAGGGACAACCTTGGCCCCTAGAGGGGACAACCTTGGCCCCTAGAGGGGACAACCTTGGCCCCTAGAGGGGACAACCTTGGCCCCTAGAGGGGACAACCTTGGCCCTAGAGGGGACAACCTTGGCCCCTAGAGGGGACAACCTTGGTGGTAACAGCTCTCTCCCCCCAGGCAGCATCACAGACCCATTGGCTAAGAATTATAGACCAGTTGCACTAACGTCCCACATAATAGAAATATTTGAGAGAGTGATCAGGAGTCAGTTCTCCACCTTTATGGACACCAATGTCCTTCACAACATACATTTAGAGCGGGAAGATCATGCCTGTCGCAGCTGCTCGACCACTACGACAAAATCTCGGATGAACTAGAGGAAAAACAGAATACAGATGTGCTATACACGGACTTCGCCAAGGCATTTTATATATGTGACCATTACACACCTGGGGGGGTTATAACAAAAAGGAGGCCTGGTCGAGGACCGGGCCGTGGGGACGCTAAGTCCCGAAATCAGCTCAAGAAGATGGAGTGGTAACCCACAAAATGAGGTCAATGGGAACAACATGTAAAGTAAGACGATGGATATTCACTTTTCTGTCGAAAAGAATGCAAAGGGCAACAGTTAATAAAATAAAATCGAGCCCAAACGCAGTTAAAAGCTCTGTACCTCAAGGTGCAGTCCTTGCACCACTGCTGTTCCTTATTCTCATATCCGATATAGACTCAAATACAAGTCACAGCTTCGTGTCATCCTTTGCAGATGACACAAAAATCAGCATGAAAATTACCTCGGCTGAAGACATTGAAAAACTTCAAGCAGATATTAATAAGGTTTTCGACTGGGCAACAGAAAATAACATGATGTTTAATAGCGATAAATTCCAGGTACTCAGGTACGGCAAAAAATGAGGACCTTAAACATAATACAGGGTATAAAACACAATCACATCTGCCCATAGTAGGAAAGCAACATGTAAAGGATTTGGGAATAATGATGTTCGACGACCTAACGTTTAGGGAGCATAACCAAGCAAATATTGCGTCAGCCAGAAAAATGATTGGAAGGATTACGAGAACCTTCAAATCCAGGGATCCCATCACAATGGTTGTACTCTTCAAGTCACTTTTGCTGACCCGTCTTGAGTACTGCTCAGTACTCACTTTCCCCTTCAGAGCAAGAGAGATTGCCGAAAGAGAATACAGAGAACATATACGGCATGGACGTACCTACATAAAGCACCTAAACTCAAAACTCAAACTTGTCTCAAAACTCTCCAAATATGTTCTTTAGAAAGGACACGAGAGAGATATTAAATAATATACACATGGAAGATACTGGAGGGCCAAGTACCAAATCTACACAGCAAAACAACATACTGGAGTGAGCAATATGGAAAGAAATGCAGAACAGAGCCAGTGAAGAGCAGGGGTGCCATAGGCACAATCAGAGAACACTGTATAAACATCAGAGGTCCGCGGTTGTTCAACACCCTCCCAGCGAGCATAAGAAATATTGCCGGAACAACCGTGGACATCTTCAAGAGAAAACTAGATTGTTTCCTCCAAGGGTGCCGGACCAACCGGGCTGTGATGGGTATGTAGACCTGCGGACCGCAAGCAACAGGCTAATGGACCAAACTCTCATAAGTCAAGCCTGGCCTCGGGCCGGGCTTGGGGAGTAGAAGAACTCCCAGAACCCCATCAAGCAGCTACAGATCAAGGAAGGTCTTGGAAGATATGACTCGTGAACTAGTCACTCCCCCAACCTGAGTCTCAGGACATGACTCGTGGAAGGCTGCTTGCGTATTGATCCTTGCATCAGCCGCAAGGTAATGTAAAGAAAGGTATGATAAGGACTCCCACACTTCTTTAAACTTCCATTTAACCAATAGTCCTATATATATATATATTTATATATATATATATATATAGATAATATATATCCCCGATATATATCCCTTTTGTAATGACTTTGAGCCTCTGAGAACCGTCAGTAATTATCTCACATTGTCTCTATAACAGCTTTAACATAATGGTCTTCCTCGGTGGTATGGGGAGGGGGGGGGGGAGGGAGAGTTGAGAGAGAAAGAGAAAGATGGAGAGAGAGAGAAGATAGATAAGAGATAAATGAGATGAGTCATATAAGAGATGAGAGAAGATATAATAGAGATAATAAGAGAGATAAGCAACGCCCATATAAGAGACGTCACTACACAATAAATTAACCCCAAACCGTCAACTTTACACAGAGTCGGCAACATGATTGGTGGCGGCTGTCAACAAGCGTCAACCAATCAGGGTGTCGGGAACCGGGCCGCAGGGGGGGGGGGGGAGGGTGGCGTTATTGCTCCTTCCACCGCTCAGGATATTGCAAGCAGGTCCCAGGGATGTGTCCAGGTTTGCCTCCGTCCGGGGCTCCTCCCAGCACATCACAGCTCCCATATTAGCAGCACATCACAGCTCCCATATTACCAGCACATCACAGCTCCCATATTACCAGCACATCACAGCTCCCATATTACCAGCACATCACAGCTCCCATATTACCAGCACATCACAGCTCCCATATTAGCAGCACATCACAGCTCCCATATTACCAGCACATCACAGCTCCCATATTAGCAGCACATCACAGCTCCCATATTACCAGCACATCACAGCTCCCATATTACCAGCACATCACAGCTCCTATATTACCAGCACATCACAGCTCCCATATTAGCCAATATTTACCTCGGTGTTTAAGGCCTCTGGCTGTCGCAAGTAGTCCCAATCAACTTCTATATAAAAGATCAGAGTAATCTTAAGCCTCCAGCATCTCGGAGGGGGTGACAGGTCGTTCCCGTCATCTGCTGTTATAGACTATGGAAAAAAGCATTTCAGGTCTGCGCAATCAATTAGTAACTAGGCAATCAACCTACTAATTGATTAGAGATAGGATATCTTTGTCTGGGATTAGCACAGACGAGTCATCTGCAGCCAACACCACTTGGAATAAAAGTAAGATATTTCACAGAAGCCCCTTCCCTAATAATTACTATTATCACTAGGGACGGTAATAGCCGCCCGTCACTAGTTTCTGCTGCACCAGTTGCTACTAGGGACGGTAATAGCCGCCCGTCACTAGTTTCTGCTGCACCTGTTGCTACTAGGGACGGTAATAGCCGCCCGTCACTAGCTTTCTGCTGCACCAGTTGCTACTAGAGACGGTAATAGCCGCCCGTCACTAGTTTCTGCTGCACCAGTTGCTACTAGAGACGGTAATAGCCGCCCGTCACTAGCTTCTGCTGCACCAGTTGCTACTAGAGACGTAATAGCCGCCCGTCACTAGCTTCTGCTGCACCAGTTGCTACTAAGACGGTAATAGCCGCCCGTCACTAGTTTCTGCTGCACCTGTTGCTACTAGGGACGGTAATAGCCGCCCGTCACTAGCTTCTGCTGCACCTGTTGCTACTAGGACCAGTAATAGCCGCCCGTCACTAGCTTCTGCTGCACCTGTTGCTACTAGGGACGGTAATAGCCGCCCGTCACTAGCTTCTGCTGCACCTGTTGCTACTAGGGACGGTAATAGCCGCCCGTCACTAGCTTCTGCTGCACCTGTTGCTACTAGGACCAGTAATAGCCGCCCGTCACTAGCTTCTGCTGCACCTGTTGCTACTAGGGACGGTAATAGCCGCCCGTCACTAGCTTCTGCTGCACCTGTTGCTACTAGGGACGGTAATAGCCGCCCGTCACTAGCTTCTGCTGCACCTGTTGCTACTAGGACCAGTAATAGCCGCCCGTCACTAGTTTCTGCTGCACCTGTTGCTACTAGAGCCAGCTTTAGCAGTGACAGGAGACAGAGAGCGAGCCAGAGACAGAGACAGACAGAGACACAAACACCCGCCCAATACTTACCTCGCACTACTCAAGTCCCAACTAGTAAATACACTCAGACACGCCCTTAACGAGAACAGAACACTAAACCCGTATTACATGAGCTACCGTATTTGTGACACTTCTTATCACAGATGTACACAGGTACACAGGTTCTTATCACACGTACACAGGTCCAGATGCTGTCCACGTTTGGAACACCAGACGTTTGGAACACCAGAACACTGTCAGGAGAAAGCGCCAAGCTATAACGACTATATAGCACTGGGAAGGGGTCAGGGTAAGGTTTTAAGTTGGGATTGGAAGGAATGGTGCCCAACAACTTGTGGACGGTCGGGGTTTGAACGCCGATCTGCACGAAGGGAGACCGTCGCTCTACCGACAAGCCCAAGTGGAGATTATTTTTTTTTGGCATAATATAAGCCGGTAACATGAATAATGCCTAAGAATGTTTCGACTCCTCTCCTCCTCCCCCTTTCTCTGTTGCCCAGGCTGTGTTTTATGCCAGTACGGACAATTATCGACATCAGCAAATTAATTTTCCCGATGTCAGTGAATAATGAGATCTTATATTATTAATATATATTATACGAAATAATGGATATATTATAAGAAAAATAATTATATAATAATAAAATATATAAGAAAAACTATAAGCAGTAGAAGAATTCTTGTTTTCCAAACGTCTGTTTGGAAACAAATTAAGCCAGGGCCTCCATTTGGGGAGCCGGTCGGCCGAGCGGACAGCACGCTGGACTGTGATCCTGTGGTCCCGGGTTCGATCCCGGACGCCGGAGAGAAACAATGGGCAGAGTTTCTTTCACCCTATGCCCCTGTTACCTAGCAGTAATAGGTACCTGGGTGTTAGTCAGCTGTCACGGGCTGCTTCCTGGGGGTGGAGGCCTGGTCGAGGACCGGGCCGCGGGGACACTAAAGCCCCGAAATCATCAAGATAACCTCAAGATAACCTCCATGCCAAGGGGTAAGGAGGCCCTGGCTTGGGTTCGAGTCCTTGGGGGTCTTAGTTTTCTGATGCATGTTGGCTTTGGGGCCATTCAAGCTTAAGACACAGACACATACAGACAGAGACAGACATACAGAGAGAGACAGACATACAGAGAGAGACACACAGAGACAGACACACAGAGACAGACAGACGACAGACAGACAGACAGACAGACAGACAGACAGACAGACAGACAGACAGACAGACAGACACACACACACACACAGTCAGGGGCCTCGTAGCCTGGTGGATAGCGCGCAGGACTCGTAATTCTGTGGCGCGGGTTCGATTCCCGCACCAGGCAGAACAAATGGGCAAAGTTTCTTGCACCCTGAATGCCCCTGTTACCTAGCAGTAAATAGGTACCTGGGAGTTAGTCAGCTGTCCCGGGCTGCTTCCTGGGGTGTGTGTGGTGTGGAAAAAAATAGTAGTAAACAGTTGATTGACTGTTGAGAGGCGGGCCGAAAGAGCAAAGCCCAACCCCCGCAAACACACTAGGTGAATACAACTAGGTGAATACACACACACACACTGAATACCCCACAACCCCAGAAGGATTCGAACCCAGACAGCCAGGAGCACTATGCACCATGGCGTACCCGATTCTTTAACCACTAGACTTCACGACTCGACAAAAATCTTGGTGTGTCGTGAGACTATTTATCCAAGATCCGAGAGCGCTCGGTGGTCAACTCGGCCAATGATATTACATCGATCACCTCACTTGGAGGGGCCACGTGGGGTAACCGGGGGTAACTCCTGATGATTGAAGAGTAAGGTATACCAGCTGGGATATACCTGGTATACCAGCTGGGATATACCCTGGGTATACTAGCTGGGATATACCTGGGTATACCAACTGGGATATACCTGGGTATACCAACTGGGATATACCTGGGTATACCATCTGGGTATATATCAGCGCTCACATCACTCTGGCTCTCCAACAAGTTCAACCGAGTCTTCTCGTCCTACTTCTGGGTGAAGGGGGGCGGTTGGAGCCAACAGAGGCGGGTGAAGGGGGGTGGGTGGAGCCAACAGAGGCGGGTGAGGGGGGTGGGTGGAGCCAACAGAGGCGGGTGGAGCCACCAGAGGCGGGTTGAAGGGGGCGGGTGGAGCCACCAGGGCGGGTGAAGGGGGCGGTGGAGCCCCAGAGGCGGGTGAAGGGGGCGGGTGGAGCCACCAGAGGCGGGTGAAGGGGGCGGGTGGAGCCACCAGAGGCGGGTGAAGGGGGCGGTGGAGCCACCAGAGGCGGGTGAAGGGGGCGGGTGGAGCCACCAGCGGCGGGTGAAGGGGGCGGGTGGAGCCACCAGAGGCGGTTGAAGGGGGGCGGGTGGAGCCACCAGAGGCGGGTGAAGGGGGGCGGGTGGAGCCACCAGAGGCGGGTGAGGGGGGCAGGTGGAGCCAACAGAGGCGGGTGAAGGGGGCGGTGGAGCCACCAGAGGCGGGTGAAGGGGGCGGGTGGAGCCAACAGAGGCGGGTGAGGGGGGCAGGTGGAAGCCAACAGAGGCGGGTGAAGGGGGCGGGTGGAGCCACCAGAGGCGGGTGAAGGGGGGCGGGTGGAGCCACCGAGGGCGGGTGAAGGGGGGCGGTGGAGCCACCAGAGGCGGTGAAGGGGGGCGGGTGGAGCCACCAGAGGCGGGTGAAAGGGGGGCGGGAAGGGACGGAAGGGCCAAGGGGTGGCCGCCCAACCCACCCCGATTTGTTCGGCCACCACGTGACGTCAACACGAACAGTAACCCAATGTGAGTGTCCCAGCGCGGCTCTGTGCCCCCTCCCCCCCCCCCCACCATGCCAGGCCAGCCAGCCAGCTAGGGTGTGGCCCTCACTCACCTTTGTATACCCCCCCCACCAGGCCAGCCAGCCAGCTAGGGTGTGGCCCTCACTCACCTTTGTATACCCCCCCCCCCACCAGGCCAGCCAGCCAGCTAGGGTGTGGCCCTCACTCACCTTGTATACCCCCCTCACCAGGCCAGCCAGCCAGCTAGGGTGTGGCCCTCACTCACCTTTGTATACCCCCCCCCTCACCAGGCCAGCCAGCCAGCTAGGGTGTGGCCCTCACTCACCTTTGTATACCCCCCCCCCTCACCAGGCCAGCCAGCCAGCTAGGGTGTGGCCCTCACTCACCTTTGTATACCCCCCCCCTCACCAGGCCAGCCAGCCAGCTAGGGTGTGGCCCTCACTCACCTTTGTATACCCCCCCCTCACCAGGCCAGCCAGCCAGCTAGGGTGTGGCCCTCACTCACCTTTGTATACCCCCCCCTCACCAGGCCAGCCAGCCAGCTAGGGTGTGGCCCTCACTCACCTTTGTATACCCCCCCCCCCTCACCAGGCCAGCCAGCCAGCTAGGGTGTGGCCCTCACTCATCTAGGGTGATGGTAGGGTGCTTGTCTCACACTTCAAACATGACAGCATCTATAGCAATTATTACTTCTATATCACACTCGCCAACTACTTATTTTGTTCCACAAATAAATGATAAAGAAGTAGAAAGACGAGCGTGATATAGAGGTAATTGTTCACACACATGATGTAATGTCCGGAGCTTCAGCCACACATGATGTAATGTCCGGAGCTTCAGCCACACAAGATGTAATGTCCGGAGCTTCAGCCACACATGATGTAATGTCCGGAGCTTCAGCCACACATGATGTAATGTCCGGAGCTTCAGCCACACATGATGTAATGTCCGGAGCTTCAGCCACACATGATGTAATGACCGGAGCTTCAGCCACACAAGATGTAATGTCCGGAGCTTCAGCCACACAAGATGCAATGTCCGAAGCTTCAGCCACACATGATGTAATGACCGGAGCTTCAGCCACACATGATGTAATGACCGGAGCTTCAGCCACACAAGATGTAATGACCGGAGCTTCAGCCACACATGATGTAATGACCGGAGCTTCAGCCACACATGATGTAATGACCGGAGCTTCAGCCACACAAGATGTAATGACCGGAGCTTCAGCCACACAAGATGTAATGACCGGAGCTTCAGCCACACAAGATGTAATGACCGGAGCTTCAGCCACACATGATGTAATGACCGGAGCTTCAGCCACACATGATGTAATGACCGGAGCTTCAGCCACACAAGATGTAATGACCGGAGCTTCAGCCACACAAGATGTAATGACCGGAGCTTCAGCCACACATGATGTAATGACCGGAGCTTCAGCCACACAAGATGTAATGTCCGGAGCTTCAGCCACACATGATGTAATGTCCGGAGCTTCAGCCACACATGATGTAATGACCGGAGCTTCAGCCACACATGATGTAATGTCCGGAGCTTCAGCCACACAAGATGTAATGTCCGGAGCTTCAGCCACACAAGATGTAATGTCCGGAGCTTCAGCCACACATGATGTAATGTCCGGAACTTCAGCCACACAAGATGTAATGTCCGGAGCTTCAGCCACACAAGATGTAATGACCGGAGCTTCAGCCACACAAGATGTAATGTCCGGAGCTTCAGCCACACAAGATGTAATGTCCGGAGCTTCAGCCACACATGATGTAATGTCCGGAGCTTCAGCCACACAAGATGTAATGTCCGAAGCTTCAGCCACACAAGATGTAATGACCGGAGCTTCAGCCACACATGATGTAATGACAGGAGCTTCAGCCACACAAGATGTAATGACCGGAGCTTCAGCCACACATGTAATGACCAGAGCTTCAGCCACACATGATGTAATGACCGGAGCTTCAGCCACACATGATGTAATGACCAGAGCTTCAGCCACACATGATGTAATGACCAGAGCTTCAGCCACACAAGATGTAATGACCGGAGCTTCAGCCACACAAGATGTAATGACCAGAGCTTCAGCCACACAAGATGTAATGACCAGAGCTTCAGCCACACAAGATGCAATGTCCGAAGCTTCAGCCACACAAGATGTAATGACCGGAGCTTCAGCCACACAAGATGCAATGTCCGAAGCTTCAGCCACACAAGATGTAATGACCGGAGCTTCAGCCACACAAGATGCAATGTCCGAAGCTTCAGCCACACAAGATGCAATGTCCGAAGCTTCAGCCACACAAGATGCAATGTCCGAAGCTTCAGCCACACAAGATGCAATGTCCGAAGCTTCAGCCACACAAGATGCAATGTCCGAAGCTTCAGCCACACAAGATGTAATGACCGGAGCTTCAGCCACACAAGATGTAATGTCCGGAGCTTCAGCCACACAAGATGTAATGTCCGGAGCTTCAGCCACACACAAGGAAAGCTTCAGGGCGTGGAGACAATTGACTATAGTGACCCCTCGAGTGTCAGACCACTCCAGGTCCGGAAATTATGATGCATAGAATATCTCTTCACAGAAAATGGAATCCAATTTTCTTTAAATGGTAGACAATTTGGTTTTAATACAAAGTATGCACGCAAACAATATTTGATCAGACGACTGACAAACTGAGAATATGGTAAAGTGTGTGTGTGTGTGTGTGTGTGTGTGTGTGTGTGTGTGTGTGTGTGTGTGTGTGTGTGTGTGTGTGTGTGTGTGTGTGTGTGATGTGTGTACTTACCTATTTGTGCTTGCAGATCGAGCATTGACTCTTGGATCCCGCCTTCCAGCTATCGGTTGTTTACAGCAATGACTCCTGTCCCATTTCCCTATCATACCTAGTCTTAAAAGTATGAATAGTATTTGCTTCCACAACCTGTTCCCCAAGTGCATTCCATTTTTCCACTACTCTCACGCTAAAAGAAAACTTCCTAACATCTCTGTGACTCATCTGAGTTTCCAGTTTCCACCCATGTCCCCTCGTTCTGTTATTATTACGTGTGAACATTTCATCTATTTCCACTTTGTCAATTCCCTGAGTATTTTTATGTCCCTATCATATCTCCTCTCTCCCTTCTTTTCTCTAGTGTCGTAAGGTTCAGTTCCTTCAGTCGCTCTTCATATCCCTTCCCTCGTAACTCTGGGACAAGCCTCGTCGCAAACCTCTGAACCTTCTCCAGTTTCCTTATGTGTTTCTTCAGTGGGGGCTCCATGATGGCGCGGCATACTCTAAGACGGGTCTCACGTATGCAGTGTAAAGCGCCCTAAAAGCCTCCTCATTTAGGTTTCTGAATGAAGTTCTAATTTTCGCCAGTGTAGAGTACGCTGCTGTCGTTATCCTATTATATGTGCCTCAGGAGTTAGATTAGGTGTCACATCCACTCCCAGATCTCTTTCTCGAATCGTTACAGGTAGGCTGTTCCCCTTCATTGTGTACTGTCCCTTTGGTCTCCTATCACCTGATCCCATTTCCATAACTTACATTTACTGGTGTTAAACTCCAGTAGCCATTTCCCTGACCATCTCTGCAACCTGTTAAGTCCTCTTGGAGGATCCTACAATCCTCGTCTGTCACAACTCTTCTCATTATTTTGCGTCATCCGCAAACATTGACATGTATGACTCCACTCCTGTAAACATGTCATTTACGTAAATTAGAAAGAGGATTGGTCCCAGCACCGATCCTTGAGGTACTCCACTTGTTACTGTTCTCCAGTCCGACTTCTCGCCCTTACCATTACCCTCTGGCTCCTTCCTGTTAGGTAGTTCTTCACCCATTCTAGGGCCTTTCCGCTTACTCTGCCTGCCTCTCAAGTTGTATAGCAGTCTCATGTGCGGTACTGTATCAAAGGCCTTTTGGCAGTCAAGAAATTATGCAGTCTGCCCAGCCTTCTCTGTCCTGCCTTCCTTGTTACTTATCATAGAATTCA
>WNGS01087049.1:53002-63846 GCA_020271785.1 Procambarus virginalis
ACCAGGTACAATCCAGGTAAAGGAGGTGTGTAGGGAGGAGGACACAAGGAGGTGGTGTGCCAGCAAGACTCGGGCCGGGACTCGACAGGAAGTTCAAGTGACACTCCAAGATGCGGGCTGGATATTTGAGCCCATTTCAAGTCACCATCCACTGCGTCCTCACCACTGGCAGCCACGTGGCTCAAGGTACCAGGTGGACATTACGAATACCACGTGATGAGAGACTCTTCCACGTATCTTACGTATGTGATGGTCTGGTGTAACCAGACCATCACCTGAGAAGTCTTAACAAAAAAACACGGAAATCACCGATAGATACAGCGATAGCAGGCTGCTAGATATCTGCGAGGCACTACACATTAAGGAATTGACACCAGCAATCAACAGCCAATTTATGCACAACTATATTCTACCCACTTCAAGACTCCGCACCAATATAGAAGCATCAAGAAATATGGGCCAATAGGCCCTTTGCAGTTACTTCCATTCATCCCTTTAACTTACAAAATATTATACCCATTGTTTCGTGTTCTGTGTTTTCACCTCATCCAGAACTGTTGTAACATATCACCTCACCCAAATGCAGGTATAAAATCGAAGCTGTTTTAAAACTCTGTTCAGTTATAGTTGTGTGTGTGTGTAAACGTAAGTCTTTGAAAATGTAATAAGTTTTACGAAACGCGTTCAAGTGTCGCGTCTGACAGACTAGAAATAAAAATGAATTTTGGAAAATTCATTTTTCAGTTACCATCAACAGTGAAAAAGAATATAAGAAACATTGAGAAAATTCGTGTTAGAATTATTAATCTTACTTTTTCGGTCATATTTAATAATATTATATATATATATATATATATATATATATATATATATATATATATATATATATATATATATATATATATATATATAGATACATATGTATATATATATACATATGAATATATATATATATATATATATATATATATGTGTGTGTATATATATATATACACATATGTATATATATACATATGTATGTATATATATATATATATATATATATATATATAATGTATATATATACATATGTATATATATATATTATATACATATATATATATACATATATATCCGTATAATATAGTACAAGTATCTGTACGTATCTTACAAGATACACACACACACTTAAGGGGAAAATGTTGAGCCGTGCACCGGAACCACCACAATTAACAAGGAACACGAGCACCTAGTTTGTAACAAGGGAAGAACTGGCGTGGTCTCAGTGGCCACGTCAGTGAAGCAGCTATTAAAGGAATGAACCGAGACCGTTAACAAGACCTCCCTTGAGACCGTACAAGAACGCCCTCATAGAGCAGACCATACCTACCTTGTGTAGCTTCCGGGGATCAACAGCCCCGCGGCCCCGTCTCGGGCCAGGTGCTCCTGGTTGGTCGTCTGGTCGACCAGGCTGTTGGAGCAGGCCAGTACGAGATGCCCAAGGGAATAGAAGAACACCAACAATATATGTAAGCTATTGCCTCTGAACTGTCAGGTGATCTTTGATACAGTTCCACACAGAAGCTTCTACCCATTCGAATCAAACTTTTAAACATTAGAATCAAACACCGGGAGGATGGTGCAGTGGATTAGTGTACCTCTCTGATAGGAACCAGATGGTCAAAGTGAAGGAATAAGTCTCCGAGTGGAGCACGGTTCCAAGAGTAATATATGCAGCACGTGAGAAATGGTGTTTTCTTACATAGTTTTAAGGCTGTGATAAGAAAAAAACACAAGAAAAAAAAATGAGACAACTTAAACGTCTGTGGAGGTTAATTTTGTGAAGCAAATGAAGTTAAGAAAATTGTGTGTCTGTTGTCTGGTTCTCAAACAGGGCAATAGCCATCTTAGACCTGAAAATACACAAAACGCTGTTTTAAGAGTTCAACTTCGGTACCAAATCAATTGCACATTACGCAATCACCAAAATATTTGACTGGACAAAAGCCCCCAATAACTAAGTCAGAAATGAGAATTGAGAGAATTCTTTAATCGTCACATTGATGATTGAACTAATTAAAAGCGTACATTTTTTTTTATCATCATCATCAAGCGACAACAACAGTAGCAACAAAATGGCTGCCATTGTTGGGTTCATTTGAGGGCAGGGGGCGCGCCTCCCCCCTCCCCCCTCACACCACCTGGCTTAAGACGACTTAGCCTCACCAAAGACATCACGGCACATCTCCTGTGCCAGGTGAGGACGACGGGGCTCACCTGGTGCTGCTTGCAACTGTTGCTTCCCAGGAGCTGAATATAAAAACAACAACAACAACAACAACCAAAGACATACCTGTGAGAACACAAGTAGTGTTGCGTGTGCGCGTGCGTGCCAGGATGTGCGCGCGCCCGCACAATTCTCGATAAAGACATTGAAAAACTACAAGCAGATGTCAACAAAGTTTTCCATTGGGCAGCAGAAAATAACATGATGTTTAGCAGTGATAAATTTCAGGTACTCAGGTACGGTAAAAATGAGGACCTGAAACATAATACAGGGTACAAACCACAGTCGAATCTAACCATAGTAGAAAAACAGCATGTCAAGGATTTGGGAATAATGATGTCCGACGATCTAACGTTTATGGAGCATAACCAAGCAAATATTGCGTCAGCCAAAAAATGATAGGATGGATTACGAGAACTTTCAAATCCAGGGATCCCATCACAATGGTTGTACTCTTTAAGTCACTTGTGTTGTCCCGTCTCGAGTACTGCTCAGTACTCACTTCCCCTTCAGAGCAGGAGAGATTGCTGAAATAGAGGGAATACAGAGAACATATACGGCACGCATAGACGAGATAAAACACCTAAATTATTGGGATCGTCTCAAAGCTCTCCAAATGTACTCTCTTAGAAAGGAGACGAGAGAGATAACAAATAATATACATATGGAAAATACTGGAGGGCCAGGTCCCAAATCTACACAGTAAAATAACAACGTACTGGAGTGAACGATATGGAAGAAAATGCAGAATAGAACCAGTGAAGAGCAGGGGTGCCATAGGCACAATCAGAGAACACTGTATAAACATCAGAGGTCCACGGTTGTTCAACGTCATCCCAGCGAGCATAAGAAATATTGCCGGAACAACCGTGGACATCTTCAAGAGAAAACTGGACTGTTTTCTAAGAGAAGTTCCGGATCAGCCGGGCTGTGGTGGGTATGTGGGCTTGCGGGCCGCTGCAAGCAACAGCCTGGTGGACCAAACTCTTACAAGTCGAGCCTGGCCTCGGGCCGGGCTTGGGGAGTAGAAGAACTCCCAGAACCCCATCAAGCAGGTATCAAGCAGGAGCAGGAACTTGAACAATGGTGAGATGTCCTGGATGGTGCGAGACTGTGGGACTCTCCCGCGGAAACCTTGTCACCATTTTGGACACCCACAAGGTTTGTGCTTATATGAATTAAAGAGAGAACAGGACTGAGGAGAGATTGTAGACACATTACCTGAGAGGAAGGGTTGGGGTAGACCGAGGAAGGAGGCGGTGACCCTGGAGGCCATCAACATGGCCATGTTGAGCAGCAGCTGATACACCCCGTCCAGGACACTCTTCACAGTCAGGATAACCAGGCTCTCTCCTCCCACCACCGGCACGCCCCGCACCATCTAGTGGCGGAGGTGCGATCCCGTCGCCACACACCGCTTACACAAGCAGTGCGTCTTGATCACCGCGTCGGACTTACGGGTTATTCATGCCCGTGCCACCTCTCGGGGTGGCTTAATCTTCTCAGCACAAGCTGGTGTTTCTCAGTACACGTCACTTAGCACTTTCTTACACCGTTGACAAGATGTAGACATGATTACGATATGTGTTCATGTTATTGGTGTGTACATCTTTCAAGTGTGCTGCTGCGGGCTCTCAATATTTTCTGATGTGTTTTCAATGAATTTTTAATCGAAATTGATCATAAATCTCAAGTCAATGTAAGGTGAAGAACAGTGTTAACATTTTATAACACACTGGGATCATTCACCGAACTCTCACTCACTCACACTCACACCCACACCCACACACACACACTCACACTCACACACACACACACACACACTCACACACACACACTCGCCCACCCAAGGTCCAAAAGTATACAACAAAGCTCGTTCCTGAGCTAAGAGGACAGAGTTCTGAAGAAACACTGAGGGAACCGGGCCCAACTACACCGCAGATAATAAGGAATAGGGCAGACATCACAGCGACGTACAAGATACTAAGGGGGATTGACAAAGCATGTACAGAAGCAATGTTCAAGTTAATGAACGGTAGAACGATGACAATTTTAAACCGAAAAAATAACCAATAAAGAGAGATGTTAAAAAAAAATTCAGTCTAAGAGTCGTAAAGAAGTGGAACCAGATGATATCTTCGGCGGCCACACCATGGCATGACGCCAGGGAGCCACACCATGGCATGACGCCAGGGAGCCACACCATGGCATGACGCCAGGGAGCCACACCATGGCATGACGCCAGGGGCCACACCATGGCATGACGCCAGGGAGCCACACCATGGCATGACGCCAGGGAGCCACACCATGGCATGACGCCAGGGAGCCACACCATGGCATGACGCCAGGCGGCCACACCATGGCATGACGCCAGGGAGCCACACCATGGCATGACGCCAGGGAGCCACACCATGGCATGACGCCAGGGAGCCACACCATGGCATGACGCCAGGGAGCCACACCATGGCATGACGCCAGGGAGCCACACCATGGCATGACGCCAGGGAGCCACACCATGGCATGACGCCAGGCGGCCACACCATGGCATGACGCCAGGAGCCACACCATGGCATGACGCCAGGGAGCCACACCATGGCATGACGCCAGGGAGCCACACCATGGCATGACGCCAGGTAGCCACACCATGGCATGACGCCAGGGAGCCACACCATGGCATGACGCCAGGGAGCCACACCATGGCATGACGCCAGGGAGCCACACCATGGCATGACGCCAGGGGCCACACCATGGCATGACGCCAGGGAGCCACACCATGGCATGACGCCAGGCAGCCACACCATGGCATGACGCCAGGGAGCCACACCATGGCATGACGCCAGGTAGCCACACCATGGCATGACGCCAGGGAGCCACACCATGGCATGACGCCAGGGAGCCACACCATGGCATGACGCCAGGGAGCCACACCATGGCATGACGCCAGGGAGCCACACCATGGCATGACGCCAGGGAGCCACACCATGGCATGACGCCAGGGAGCCACACCATGGCATGACGCCAGGGAGCCACACCATGGCATGACGCCAGGGAGCCACACCATGGCATGACGCCAGGTAGCCACACCATGGCATGACGCCAGGTAGCCACACCATGGCATGACGCCAGGGAGCCACACCATGGCATGACGCCAGGGAGCCACACCATGGCATGACGCCAGGGAGCCACACCATGGCATGACGCCAGGGAGCCACACCATGGCATGACGCCAGGGAGCCACACCATGGCATGACGCCAGGCGGCCACACCATGGCATGACGCCAGGCAGCCACACCATGGCATGACGCCAGGCAGCCACACCATGGCATGACGCCAGGGAGCCACACCATGGCATGACGCCAGGGAGCCACACCATGGCATGACGCCAGGGAGCCACACCATGGCATGACGCCAGGGAGCCACACCATGGCATGACGCCAGGGAGCCACACCATGGCATGACGCCAGGGAGCCACACCATGGCATGACGCCAGGGAGCCACACCATGGCATGACGCCAGGGAGCCACACCATGGCATGACGCCAGGGAGCCACACCATGGCATGACGCCAGGTAGCCACACCATGGCATGACGCCAGGTAGCCACACCATGGCATGACGCCAGGGGCCACACCATGGCATGACGCCAGGGAGCCACACCATGGCATGACGCCAGGAGCCACACCATGGCATGACGCCAGGCAGCCACACCATGGCATGACGCCAGGCAGCCACACCATGGCATGACGCCAGGCAGCCACACCATGGCATGACGCCAGGCAGCCACACCATGGCATGACGCCAGGCAGCCACACCATGGCATGACGCCAGGGAGCCACACCATGGCATGACGCCAGGCAGCCACACCATGGCATGACGCCAGGGAGCCACACCATGGCATGACGCCAGGGAGCCACACCATGGCATGACGCCAGGCGGCCACACCATGGCATGACGCCAGGCGCCACACCATGGCATGACGCCAGGGAGCCACACCATGGCATGACGCCAGGCAGCCACACCATGGCATGACGCCAGGCAGCCACACCATGGCATGACGCCAGGCAGCCACACCATGGCATGACGCCAGGCAGCCACACCATGGCATGACGCCAGGGGCCACACCATGGCATGACGCCAGGCAGCCACACCATGGCATGACGCCAGGCAGCCACACCATGGCATGACGCCAGGGAGCCACACCATGGCATGACGCCAGGGGCCACACCATGGCATGACGCCAGGGAGCCACACCATGGCATGACGCCAGGGGCCACACCATGGCATGACGCCAGGGGCCACACCATGGCATGACGCCAGGTAGCCACACCATGGCATGACGCCAGGCAGCCACACCATGGCATGACGCCAGGCAGCCACACCATGGCATGACGCCAGGGAGCCACACCATGGCATGACGCCAGGGAGCCACACCATGGCATGACGCCAGGGAGCCACACCATGGCATGACGCCAGGGAGCCACACCATGGCATGACGCCAGGGAGCCACACCATGGCATGACGCCAGGGGGCCACACCATGGCATGACGCCAGGGAGCCACACCATGGCATGACGCCAGGTAGCCACACCATGGCATGACGCCAGGAGCCACACCATGGCATGACGCCAGGGAGCCACACCATGGCATGACGCCAGCGGCCACACCATGGCATGACGCCATAGCCACACCATACAAGAGAACCACAGCACCACACCACAACCGCTGTACTTCATAAACACACGCACACGAACTTTTTTAGTGTCAGAGTGGTTGACAAATGGAATGCATTACGAAGTGATGTGGTGGAGGCTGACTCCATACACAGTTTCAAGTGTAGATATGATAGAGCCCAATAGGCTCAGGAATCTGTACACCAGTTGATTGACGGTTGAGAGGCGGGATCAAAGAGCCAGAGCTCAACCCCCGCAAGCACAACTAGGTGAGTACAACTAGGTGAGTACACACGGTGTATGTTAGCTATGCCAGGCACACAGTGGCCCCTCACACCACACACACACACACACGTGGCCCCTCACACCACACAACACACACAGTGGCCCCTCACACCACACACACACACAGTGGCCCTCACACCACACACACACACACACAGTGGCCCTCACACCACACACACACACAGTGGCCCCTCACACCACACACACACACACACAGTGGCCCTCACACACACACACACACACACAGTGGCCCCTCACACCACACACACACCAGTGGCCTCCTCACACCACACACACACACACCAGTGGCCCCTCACACCACACACACACACACAGTGGCCCCTCACACCACACACACACACAAGTGGCCCTCACACCACACACACACACAGTGGCCCCTCACACCACACACACACACACAGTGGCCCTCACACCACACACACACACACACAGTGGCCCTCACACCACACACACACACACAGTGGCCCCTCACACCACACAACACACAGTGGCCCCTCACACCACACACAGTGGCCCCTCACACCACACACACACACACAGTGGCCCCTCACACCACACACAGTGGCCCTCACACCACACACAGTGGCCCCTCACACCACACACACACACACAGTGGCCCCTCACACCACACACACCACACAGTGGCCCCTCACACCACACCACACACACACACACACAGTGGCCCTCACACCACCACACACACACACACACAGTGGCCCCTCACACCACACACAACACACCGTGGCCCCTCACACCACACACACACACACACACACACACACAGTGGCCCCTCACACCACACACACAACCAGTGGCCCCTCACACCACACACACACACAGTGGCCCCTCACACACACACACACACACACAGTGGCCCCTCACACCACACACACACACAGTGGCACCACACCACACACAGTGGCCCCTCACACCACACACACACACAGTGGCCCCTCACACCACACACACACACAGTGGCCCCTCACACCACACACACACACACAGTGGCCCCTCACACACCACCACAACACACAGTGGCCCCTCACACCACACACACACACACAGTGGCCCCTCACACAGTGGCCCCTCACACCCCACAAACACACAGTGGCCCCTCACCACACCACACACACACACACACACAGTGGCCCCTCACACCACACACACACACACAGTGGCCCCTCACACCACACACACACACCAGTGGCCTCCTCACACCACACACACACACAGTGGCCCCTCACACCACCACACACACACACACACACACACACACCCACACACACACACACACACACACCCACACACACACACACACCACACACACACACACAGTGGCCCCTCACACCACACACACACACACAGTGGCCCCTCACACCCACACACACACACACACACACACACCACACACACCCACACCACACACACAGTGGCCCCTCACACACACACACACACACAGTGGCCCCTCACACACACACACACACCACACAGTGGCCCCTCACACCACACACACACACACAGTGGCCCCTCACACCACACACACAGTGGCCCCTCACACCACACACACACACACAGTGGCCCCTCACCACACACACACACACACACAGTGGCCCCTCACACCACACACACACACACAGTGGCCCCTCACACCACACAACACACACAGTGGCCCCTCACACCACACAACACACACAGTGCCACACCACACAACACACACAGTGGCCCCTCACACCACACAACACACACAGTGGCCCCACACACACAAACACACACAGTGGCCCTCACACCACACAAACACAGTGTACCCCATCATCAACCATCCCAAACACAGGTGGCACACAAGGCATCACACCACAAAACAAGGTGGCCCTCACCCACACAAACACAGTGGCCCCTCAACACCACACAACACAGTGGGCACCCTCCACCACACACACAAACACGTGGCCCCATCACCACCACACACACAACAGTGGCCCTCTCATCACCCGACACATAACACATTGGTACCGCTAACACCACACAAACACAGTGCCCTAACACACACACCACACAGTGGCCCACCACAACAGCATCCCAAACACACACAGCAGTGGCCCCCTAACACACACACACACAGTGGCTCCTCACACCCACACATAACGACAAAGTGGCCCCTCACACCAACACAAACACAGGGCCCCAACACCCAACAAAGGCATAGTGTGCCAACACAGAAGCACAGTCGCCCACACTCAAAGAAACAGGCAGTGGGCCCCTCACACACAAACGAAGACATGGCCTGTCCACCCACTGCACACCCACACCACACACACAGGGTACACACCATCAAGTTACAGAACACACAACACAAACACATGGCCCCTCACACCACACACACACACACACAAGTGGCCCTCACACCAAACACACAACACAGTGGCCACACTACACACCTAAACACAAAACACACAACAGTGGCCCCTCAACACCACAACACAGTGGCCCCTACACACCACAACAAACACGTGGCCCCTCACACCACACAAACACAGTAGCCCTAACACCACAAACACAGTCGCCCCTAACACCACACAACCACAGTGGCCCCTCACACCACACAAACACAGTGGCCCCTCACACCACACAAACACAGTAGCCCCTAACACCACGCCTGGCCTGAGGCCGGGCTCAGGGAGTAGCAGAACTCTGGAACCCTCCCCAGGTACGCTCCAGGTGCACTCCCCACTGTGCGGCTCACTTGACACAGCAACACAACATTGCGCTGCTCCAGGCGTCCCGACTCTCACAGACAACCCTCCACAATCTTTATGTAGGATGGAGCCCGGGTTGTGATAAGTGGTGAGGACGGGAAGGTGGGCTTCCCGACACCACAGCAACAGCACGGCACGGCACGGCACGGCACAACACAGTACAACACAGTACAGCACAGTACAACACAGTACAACACAGTACAGCGCACAGCACAGCACCAAAACAGTACAGCACAACACAGCACAGCACACACGTTAACAAAGCGTGTTGGAGTGGGTAGAGATGGGGTCCCTGGCGCAGAGTGTGAGGGGCGTCACTTTTCACAGTGAAGGTGGTCACCGTTACCACCTCCGGTGTATCCCAGCCGCCACTGTCACTACACGCTGTCACCGTCGTCGCCCCTCCCCCCCCCCCTCCAATGGGGCGCCGACTCCCCCTCCGAGGGGCGCCAGTAATGTGAAATGAGGTGCTGCCGTTTCATCCCCACACAGGGCATGGCGCCAGGAGGAGGGAGTCCTGATGGTGACACTGGCCCTCAGGGAGGAGAGAGTCCTGATGGTGACACTGGCGCTCAGGGAGGAGAGAGTCCTGATGGTGACACTGGCGCTCAGGGAGGAGAGAGTCCTGATGGTGACACTGGCGCTCAGGGAGGAGGGAGTCCTGATGGTGACCCTGGCGCTCAGGTAGGAGGGAGTCCTGATGGTGACACTGGCGCTCAGGGAGGAGGGGAGTCCTGATGGTGACACTGGCGCTCAGGGGGGAGGGAGTCCTGATGGTGACCCTTGCGCTCAGGGAGGAGGGAGTCCAGATGGTGACACTGGCCCTCAGGGAGGAGAGAGTCCTGATGGTGA
>WNGS01087049.1:71401-88610 GCA_020271785.1 Procambarus virginalis
AGCAGGAAACTTGACAAACCTCAAACGCCACAAATGGTCATATTATAAGATAACAGGTAAAGGTGCAGCAGGTGAGGCACGGGGAGCTAGACACTCACTCCCCGGCAAGCACTGATAGGTGAGTACATAAGGTCTAGACCTACCCTTTCTTCACACCACTAGCGACCACACCAATCCACAAACTACTACTAATACTCTACAACCCTTCCCACACCTGTCCCCCACCACCACTCACCACACCTCCTCCACCAACCGCCCCCCACCCACCACACGAGGCCCCCGTCCCATCCGTCCCGGTGCTAATATCACGGTGACACAGCCAAGCAAAGCCATCACATACGAACGGGTAGAAGGAGTGGTAAACTTTAGGCCCCTATCGGCTGAAAGGTATTTCATTTCATTCATTATTTAATTATGCACCCCTAGTCATCTCCGTGGGCGGTGGTTGGAAAGGGTATACCCCAAGGCACATGCCGGGCTCAGGAGCTGAACCCCGCAGACCTCAATGCTAACTTAATCTTTGGAAAGAGGCGGGACCAAAGAGCCGAAGCTCAACTATACCCCACCCGCAAGCACCACAATCTAGGGCGAGTTGTTGTTGTTTTTTTAGGATTCAGAACAAGAACTCACAAGTAACCAAAAGTTCAGGAGCACGTGCCTATGGTGATGCTCCGTGGTGGACTATCTGTGTAAACTAGGTGGTACATACCACACTACTCAAATACACATACATATACATACTCACAAATACACACACATACAAATACACATACTCACAAATACACATACACATACTCACAAATACACATACACATACTCCACAATGCACATACACATACTCACAATGCACATACATACATAGTCCTTTGTTATATCAAGGGGGTTCAAACAGGAGCCCCACAAGGGGCTCAATACATGGCAGTTTACATGTGCAGCGAGTCAGTTACACAGTTTATTAATCCAGCTCAGCACCCACCCAACTGGACGGCAGCTTTACAGTCATGTGTGCAGGCTGCACCTACAGTAAGCTGGGCCGCTCCTATCCTTAACCATCCACACTCGCTCCGATTTCGCCTGGAACACCTACCCACTCCTCATGTCCCTCTGGCAACCTGCTCCATACACCAACGACTCTTTCCAAACCAATATTACACAGTTTTTTTCCAACTTAATTTATCCAATAGATCCATTAATTTATATTCTATTTTGAGTATGCTATTTATCTCTCTCTCTCCATTTATCCTTATATCCAATATGTACTTCAATCATGTTCTTTTCTACACAATGTCAAGTAAGATTTTTTTAATCTCGTGGTATAGGATTTTTTTTTGTAATTCTTGGAATAAACTTTTGGAAATCCTCGCAAGACATTTAAAGATAATTTATGTTGATTACATTGTACAATGATCACCACTGAGCTGTTATCAATAACGTCCTGATAACGCCAAGATAAAGCTGAAAAATAATATAATTAATATTACACATAATAATATTAAGTCTCTTAACGCCGTTGATTAATTAAACTCTTAACTCCGCTGTGTCCGGTGCCTAGTCAATCACTGGTCCTGTAGAGAGTCTTCACCGGAATATCTTTCCAGCACCATTTTAGTGTCACCAGCAAATTGGCTCATGCTTCTGCCACTCGTGTATCCGTGTTGTGTAAACAAGACAAGGGTATGGTAAACAGCAGCGGCCCCAGAGGTCCTGTTGATTTGATTCTGACCGGCACGACACAGTCGCTACGGACATCCATAAAGAGTTTCCTTTGTCTTCTTCCTTGTTGGGGAAGGAAGTCAGACGCCTTGGGCTCCTCTCTGTCGAGACCCGAGGCACTCCACTTAGATTTAACTACATTTATATTAAGGCTCCATTTCCATTAAACTATTGACACATGAATGTTTATAGACATCCCACCTAGTCTTTCGGTAGCACAATATCAGAGCCTTTGCTCAGGTTATGGTGTACAATGTTACCTTTATCATTATCGGCGGCTTCAAATATGCTGGAAAAGGAATGAGGGTCAATTTGTTAAACTATGAATGGCCTTAAATAAAGTAATATAGTGACCCTAGCGTATTGCAAGATGCATGCACTTGCAGCCCAGAGATACAAGTAATTTTCCCCCATAATAGACCTGAAACTAATTGGCCTATAATTAGATGGATGTGATCTATCCCTGTTGCAGGCGATGAGTCACAATAACGTGGCTGAAGAATGTTGACCAGACCACACACTACAAGGTGAAGGGACGACGACGTTTCGGTCCGTCCTGGACCATTCTCAAGTCGGTTGTGATGAGGGAAGGTGGTGAAGGCAATAAATAGGCAAGAGAGAGGTGAGGAGCAAGGCAAAAGGTACGAAAGGTACAATTCAATTACAATTAAAATAGAAAGGATTGTAACGTACGATTATGCTAAGTTGTTCGAGTAGATTAGATACACAGTCAATCCCTTTTGTTTAAAAAATTGTGAACGTGGTAAGCCTCCACGACTGCCATACTCTGCTCTACTATAATGAGGTAACAAATACGCAACACAGGGTTGACCAAGTGTGTCTTTACATCTGTGACGGAACAAGTTGGGCTTTCTTACATTTGTTTCAAAACCTCCTCCCTAGTAACTCACGAGTCTCGTCAACTTTTTCCGCCTCCCCACCAAAAAATGATTCAACTCCAGGTACAGTCTCAAGTGCTTTCCCTGTAAACACCGATACAAGAGATTTGAGAACTCCGCGTATTTCCTCGGCATTATCAATAACGTCACCAATCTAATCCCCCCAAACGGCCTCGTCATTACCTTACTCATAGTTTGATGTATCGTGAAGGCATTATTAGCATTCCTTTTGCTACTACATTTTAAACATTGCAGACATTCTGCTACGCACACCCGCTACTCTATCACTGTGCAACATTTATGTCTCTTAATTTGATATTCTGCTAAATATTCAGTTTTCTACAATCAAGCATTTTCCTGTGATTGCAATATTGCATGTTCCCACAAGAGGACTTGACTCGTGCATTTCTAATGTTCCTGTTGTTGTGTACTGCAGCATTGTGGTGTTGCAACTGTGTCCTGTTATTTTTTGATACCTCAGTAGACAACCTCCTTAAATACTTAAGATAAATAAGATAACGTTGAGGTTATCTTGAGGTGATTTCGGGGCTTAGCGTCCCCGCGGCCCGGTCCTCGACCAGGCCTCCTTTTTGTTACACATCCCCAGGAAGCAGCAGCCCATAGCAGCTGTCTAACTCCCAGGTACCTATTAACTGCTAGGTGAACAGGTGATTTATATTCAACCCAATTTTTTTTCTATTTCAAAGCTTGGCTATCGTGTTGACAAACTATCCTCCCAACCAGTATACACCAGACTATTTTCTTCTAGCAATTCATATCATTAGAGCTGGTTTATCCTCCCCCCCCCCTTTCTTCTACTGGACTAGCTAACGCTGTCATCCGTCTCCTTACACAGGCATCCACTCCCTTGTGTGTCACACAACCACTTGGGCTGGACGGTAGAGCGACGGTCTCGCGTCATGCAGGTCGACGTTCAATCCCCGACCGTCCAAGTGGATGGGCACCATTCCTTCCCTCCGTCCCATCCCAAATCCTTATCCTGACCCCTTCCCAGTGTTATATAGTCGTAATGGCTTGGCACTTTCCCCTGATAATTCCCTTCCCTTGTGTGTGTCATCTTTGCTATCGAAGGTGGGTCCAATTATTAGTAAATACTACTGCATTTGTCTTGCAATATTTGTCCAGACGGCAGTTAACATCATTTGTCCACGACAATTGGTATTCTCATTAATAAATATACATTTTAAAATTAATAATTCATATTAAATTTTTAAATCAATAATTACAATTGTTTAGATTAGTAAGTGATATAAATTAAAAATGATTAATCATTAATTTAAACTTTTTTTTTAGGCTGCCCTATAATTAACAAGAAATGTTTTCCCTCCTTCGTTCTTTTGTTTTCCCCACACACCATTCTCTAGGCAGGAAACATGATGGCTGCCATGGTTACCATTCTAGAAGGTTGCCATTCTCTCTACGCAATCACAGCCATGCCAAACCTGAGAGCACCACCACGACAGCCTTCCCATCCTCGCTACACCATACTTGCGTACGCAACTTGCGTCACCAACCACAAAACCCTTGCCTTCACTGGCGGCGTCTTCGTCTTTGCTCTGGTTCACGCCGTCTTGGTCTTGGGTCTTCTCCTCGGCGCAGGAGTCGTCTTGGTGGGAGGCAAAGGGACTCTCCCTTCTAAACCCAAACTGTTTTGCATTGAAGTTCTGGTTAGTGTTTATACAGCTTCTCAATATCTCATTCTCCTTCTTGAGAACCTGTACCTGCTTGTTCACTAACTGCAATTCTCTCGCTAACTCATGACACAGTTTCTCGAAATTCACTAATCGAGACATTGTCGCGTGGAGGGAATGGTCGCAGTGTTCACTACACCGGCCCTGGTGAAGGTGTGAGGGGCCCCCTTGGCTGTGCGTCCCCGCTCACTACCCACAGGCGTCCCCTGGGGGGCCCACAGGGGTCCCCAAGGCCCCCCACAGGGGTCCAGTGATTACCTGATGAGTTGTCTGATAACTAGACGCGTCGCTCAAGTGCTGTCTGATTACAGTCCTGCCACCACTCACACTACCACGCACTATCAGAGGAGGGGGGACTATCAAGGGGAAGCGCCAAGCCATTACGACCATATAGCACTGGGAAGGGGTCAGGATAAGGATTTGGAATGGGACGGGCTGGAACGAATGGTGCCCAACCACTTGAGGACGGTCGGGGATTGAACGCCGACCTGCATGAAGAGACAGAGTCGCTCTGCCGTGGTTGGCTTGGATGGTGCGAACAATTTTTAACGTCTTGTAATTAGTTAAGAAAGCTTTATTACAGTTACTAGATTTTGTTGCAAACTTCAGTTGGGTTCTTTCAGTGTTAGTCCACGCCCAAGCTTGCCACCAAGTGCTGTCGGGTCGTTGGGGATATAGCCTCGGCCACCAATGACCTTTGTACAGTCACGGTGGTCGAGTGGTTAAGGAGCCAGGTACGCCATGGTGCATAGTGCTCCTGGCTGTCTGGGTTCGAATACTTACCTGCAGGAGGTTGAGCTTCGGCTCTCTGGTCCCGCCTCCCAACTATCAATCTACTGCTGAACAGGTTACCGAGCCTATCAGGGTATTTTCATATCAACATTTGAAACTGTGTATGGAGTCACCTCCACCACATCACTGCCTAATGCATTCCATCTGTTAACTACTCTGACACTGAAAAAAATTATAATGTCCCTGTGGTTCATTTGGGTACCACGTTTCCACCTGTGTCCCTTTGTTTGTGTTCCACCCAGGCTAAATAGTTTGTTTTTGTCCTCCCTGTCAATTCCTCTGAGAACTTTGTATGTGGTGATCATGTCTCCACTAAATCTTCTGTCCCCCAGGGACGTAAGGTTTAATTCCGGTAGCCATTCCTCGTAATTAATACTCTCAGCTCTGGGACCAGTCTGCTGGCATAACTTCAGGTACCGCTGAATCTTCTCTAACTTTGTCTTGTGTTTAACTAGGCATGGGCTCCAGGCTGGAGCTACATACTCCAGGATTGGTCTGACATATGTGGTATACAAAGTTCTGAATGATTCCTTTCACAAGTTTGTACAGGCAGTTCTTATGTTGGCCAATGTAGCAAACGCCCCTGATGATAACCTCTGGTTGATATCTGCTGATAATATCCTTTTGATGTACACACGAGATGGTTGACCTTGTGAGGCGTGTAGTAAGTTATGCTGGGTATAAACACAGCTAAAGCTGCTCAGGTTGTGCTGGGCAATAAAGCTAGGTTGTGCTGGGCAATAAAGCTAGGTTGTGCTGGGCAATAAAGCTAGGTTGTGCTGGGCAATAAAGCTAGATTGTGCTGGGCAATAAAGCTAGGTTGTGCTGGGCAATAAAGCTAGGTTGTGCTGGGCAATAAAGCTGGGTTGTGCTCTGAATAAAACACCTGAGACTAAATAAGCCATGTAGAGCCTACGGCGAGGCCAGGTGTCGGGGCTTTGACATTGCTATAACGTAATTCCTGGGAGCGCAGCCCCGTCCTCCTAAGGTTCCCCAACGTCAGGAAACTGTCGTACTAGAGTGCCCTTATCCTAACCTACCAGAGGACCCAAAACAGAAAGTGGGAAAGAACATCACTTTTGCGACCGCTTCCATTTTCTAGTACGACTATTTTGGCCTCAGGTGGAGTGTACGTCGAAATGCGACGCTCTATTATCCCTACAATCATCCCTACAAGACAGTGAAGGAACAGGTCACAATCACCCCTACCTTGGCCTCCTAACCCCACCAAACACAACCCTCAACTCGTGCTGGTAACAACAATCTTCTTCTTGTGGTTGTCTTGAGAAGATTTCGGGCTTAGCGTCTCCGCGGCCCGGTCCTCGACCGGGCCTCCTTTTTGTTAGACACACCCCCAGGAAGCAGCCCGTAGCAGCTGTCTAACTCCCAGGTACCTATTTACTGCTAGGTAACACGGGCATCAGGGTGAAAGAAACTCTGCCCATTTGTTTCCACCTCCGCCGGGGATCGAACCCGGAACCTCAGGACTACGAATCCCGAGCGCTGTCCACTCAGCCGTCAAGCCCCGTAACAACCTATCAGAATTATTATAAAAAGGTTCAAGAGGTGCAGCTTTAACGCAATTATCACTTATTAAACAATAACAAAAATAAAAATAAACACGCCTCGAGCCATGAGCGGTTGGGCCATGTTTTCAATGATTTCAGACTTAAGATTGATGACGTTGATAACTCTGATGATGGCACAGTTAACTATTAATTGAAAATATAAATAGCATCACGACCATCTTCCTTCATGTATACAACACGTTTGGATGCCTTTAATTACCGTAGTTCATTTTGAACACATGAGCATCAGTACTGTGACGAGTCTTGGTGGTTGTGGTTATTATTAACATCTTTATTGGTGTGGCTCGTGTGGTCAGACGCGAGCCAGACCATCATGGTCTGGCTCGCGTAGGTCTAACAGATCGTAGGTCACGATCGTAGGTCTAACAGATCGTAGGTCACGATCGACCTACAGTTCGTAGGTCTAACAGTTCGTAGGTCTAACAGTTCGTAGGTCTAACTCCAAACTTGGATGAATATGGTGTTCCTATGGAGCCACTTTGAGCATGGACGAGGTTTGTGTTTTCTCGGCATACATCATTTTATGCTTTGTTTTCATCCTCTTGTTAGTTTAAGTTGTATAAAAGGTGCAGGGCAACTTCAGGCAGCTGAAGTTGTCAGCTGCCTGCAGGTTTCGCCCCTTGACAGTGATGTGTGGTTCCTGGCAGGGTATTCTGGGCGCGGGATGGTACATAACTCCAGTCTTTTTGGTACTGATGATGAGACCGAAGTTGTCACAGGCATGTGAGAAGCGGCCCACTTCGTGCTGCATCATTTGCTCTGTGCTGGCGTTGAGGGCACCGTCATCAGCGAACAGGAAGTCCCTTATGACAGCTTCCTTCACCTGTGTAACGGCGTGCAGGCGCCTGACAGCCCACCTTCAGTCCTGCATGTGATGGGTATTCCATCCTGGCACTCACTCAGGGAAGGCATCAGTGAGCATGGCCGAGAACACCACGCTGAAGAGTGTTGGGGCGAGAACGTAGACCTGCTTCACTCCGTTCGTCACTGGGATGGCTTTTGACTCGACTTCATCGTCCGGTACTTTCCCCATCATGGAACTGCCGGACAATCGCAGTGAATGAACCGGGACAGCCAAACTTCACCATTATCTTTCACAAGCCATCTTTGGTGACCGTATGGAAGGCCTTGGTCAGGGGACCAAGGTCGCGAAGAGGTCGGTGGTGTGTTGCTCTTGTCATTGTTCTTTGGCGTGCAGCAAATATCATATGGACAGTTCCACGTTCTGGGAGGAGACCCTGGCTCAAGGTGTTGACGGAGGCGGTTGAGCAGGACACGAGCCAGGATCTTCCGGTGATGAATAGGAGTGAAATACCCCGGTGATTATCACAACACTGCTGGTTGTCTCTCCTCTTGTTGACGTGAACTATGCTGGCATCTTTGAACTGTTCTCCCTGGAAACACAAACCGAAACTGTCTCTATTTTCTGCTTATTACAACTTGTAATAAAGTTGTTACATCTTGGCTTAACGTGTTTATGACGTATTAGAACGTTGTTACAACTTGCTATATTGGTTGTTATAACTGGTTAGGTGTTAAAACCTGCTCGAACGTTGTACCAACGTCGTAGTTTCGGTGTGTGTTTGGCGGGCTGGGACCTCCCTTTCATCCCACATATTCAGGAAGAGCTTCGTCAGTTTCAGCATCATGGCCGGGCCTCCTGTTTTGTTACATCTCAGCAAGGATTACATCTGAACCTGGCGCTTTGCCACGGGAAAGCTGCTTGATGCCCTCCCTGACATCTTCTGTGGGAGGGTTATCAAGGTCCTGGTTGATCTCCACTTGAGGTAGGCGAGTAATGGCCTCGTCGTTGATTGAGGCAGAGTGGTTAAGGACCTGGTCAAAGTGTTCAACCCATCTGTCCAAGATCTGCTGCTTCTTTGTCAGCAGTTGAATCCCATCTGCACTGAGGATATATATAATTCACATATATATTACAACTGATGGTGAAGAAGGGCACAGGGACCTCCATCCCCGGAGACCGCCGTGGTTGGGGCCGTCCCCGGAACTCACAGTTCCTGCGACGGCGCTGGAACCAATCGTATTGGCGTATGCCTTTCCATTGGAGACTTTCAGCGCCGTGGAGAGGGGGGACCTGCTGCCTGGGTAACAGCTTCTCCCCCGAATCAACCTACCCTGGCTTTGCGCCCTGGTGAGGCCACTCCAGACCAGGCCGACACCAGAGCGCAACTCCATAGTCTCCTGAGACTGATGGATGCCTACTATTACAACTGATACTATGGCCATAAACAGCAGATCATTTGTAACAGCAACATTCTATCAGTGATCAATCTTCATGGCATTCCTCTCCTTCTAGCACCCTCTCTCAAGTTACGAGCACACCCTCCCTCAAGTTACGAGCACACCCTCCCTCAAGTTACGAGCACACCCTCCCTCAAGTTACGAGCACACCCTCCCTCAAGTTACGACCACACCCTCCCTCAAGTTACGAGCACACCCTCCCTCAAGTTACGAGCACACCCTCCCTCAAGTTACGAGCACACCCTCCCTCAAGTTACGAGCACACCCCTCTCTCAAGTTACGAGCACACCCTCTCTCAAGTTACGAGCACACCCTCAAGTTACGAGCACACCCCCCTCAAGTTACGAGCACACCCTCCCTCAAGTTACGAGCACACTCTCTCGGTGTTAAGGAGCAAGGTGCAGCCACTGAGGCACATAAGCCTCCCGCCCACCCATTACTCGGTAGTATCTAATCAACCGATCATTATTGGCAGATATTTCTGGCGTCTGGCTCCTTCATCCCACCTTAACTCTGCCCAGGCGGCAATTTTACCTCGCCTCTACACCACTTGTCCACCTTCATAGCAAACTCAGTTTCAAGCGCGTGAGCTCGCGCGCGCACACCCAAGCACCCGCACCCCCATCCCCCCCCCCCACCATACACACACACAAGCTTGTTCACGAAACACACGAAATGTTCACACGGAATAGTAACAGAACGAGGGGACATGGGTGGAAGCTGGAAACTCAGATGAGTCACAGAGATGTTAGGAAGTTTTCTTTTAGCGTGATAGTGGGAAAATGGAATGCACTTAAGGAACAGGTTGTGGAAGCAAACTCTTAATAATTTTAAAACTAGATGTGATAGGGAAATAGGACAAGAGTCATTGCAATAAACAAACGATGGCTAGAAATGCGGGATCCAAGAGTCACTGCTCGATCCTGCAGGCACAAATAGGCGACTATACACACACAAAACGCCCCGAAATTCTCATCATATTGGAAATATTCCTCGATAACAAATGTGATAAGACTGCCAACATCAAACACTTCGTAGATAACTGGTGGTAGGCGGAGCCAAAGGGTTCACTTACAGCATCAGAAAATCTGTACACGATTGCCATGTGATCAGGGATAGCATATCCATGGAGCCTAGAACCTAAATACTGGTGTGAGAGATGTACACAGATCTCTATGACAGGGAGATAATCCAATCAACTTTCAAATGGACAATCTAGATTCCTATACACAGATTCCTATGTAACACCCGTTAGCACATAATAATTGTCGGAGACGTCTACCAATATCCTGTACAGGTGAACACTGGTGAACTCTGAATTTCTCAACCTGCAAATTTTTGGGGGGACCTGCCCAGTTCATTGTTTCCTCCCTTGACCCAGTCATAACTGGCCTGTCTGCCGGCGAAGTTAACTACAGTGACCTGCAGTACTACCTCTGGTGTAAATGTACACATGTGTGTGTGTGTGTGTGTGTGTGTGTGTGTGTGTGTGTGTGTGTGTGTGTGTGTGTGTGTGTGTGTGTGTGTGTGTGTGTGTGTAGATGTGATAGAGGAAAAATAGGTCAGTAGACAACATACAACTGACGGTAAGCAAGTCGGGGGTCCAAGAGCTAACAGCTTGATCCTCAGCCACAGTCAACGGACAGGCCATAGTTACACACTAAGGAAACAAAGTTGCAGAAAATATTAGAAAGCCCACTTTTACGAAAATTAGAAGACGGTTGGAACCTGTTGTATCTTTAACCAGTAAAGATAGTCTAGTATCTTTAACCAGCAAAGATAGTTTAGTGCCTAGTGATAAGTTTAATTATACTGACCTATCCATCTGTATTGAGACTGAGCCTACCATCATTACAGGTGGTTATAACGCTAGGCCTAGCAATATTGGTAACGCGTAGTTCAGTAATTGTCACGGTAACGGGCTGGTGTCACCATCAGGTAGTCACGATGACGCACACATTGTGGCCGACCTTGAAGCGACGCGTATCTACGCAGGTACTTAACGAGGCTTGACAGCTGAGTGGACAGCGCTTCGGATTCGTAGTCCCGAGGTTCCGGGTTCGTTCCCCGGCGGAGGCGGAAACAAATGGGCACAGTTTCTTTCACCTTATGCCCCTGTTACCTAGCAGTAAATAGGTACCTGGGAGATAGACAGCTGCTACGGGCTGCTTCCTGGGGGGGGGGGGTTGTAACAAAATGGAGGCCAGGTTAAGGACCGGGCCGCGGGGACGCTAAGCTCCGAAATCATCTCAAGATAACCTCAAGATAAACCAGAAAGGGTGCGACTGTTCGCAAGATGCAGCTGCACGGTGGCTCTCTGCTCGACAATGTAACCAGATACAAATACCTTGGTGTTGAGGTCCCACTGTACCGCCAATGGTGTAGCCAGAGTGGGTCGCCAGTGTTCTTATGTAACGTGGTGGAGGTGGGGTCCCTCCATTGTTTCAAGCGAGGGTTGGACATGTATGAGTGGGATTGGGTGGTTATAAATAGAAGCTGCCTCGTATGGGCCAATAGGCCTTCTGCAGTTACCTTGTTCTTACGCAGGCGATGAGTCACAATAACGTGGCTGAAGTATGTTGACCAAACCACACACTAGAAGGTAAAGGGACGGCGATGTTTCGGTCCGTCCTGGACCATATTCAAGTCGATTGTGAATGGTCCAGGACGGACCGAAACGTCGTCGTCCCTTCACCTTCTAGTGTGTGGTCTGGTCAACCTTGTTCTTATGTAATGTAGAGAGAGGCTCCGTGCTCTCAAGGCTGCTTTTTTGTTTCCTCTACCACAGACGTGGCCACACACTTACAATGCTAACCAGCATGTACCCATTTTCTTCTGTCCTCCATGGCCAAGGTTAGAGATTGTTAAACACACAGTTCAGTGATTTGTTGAATAATCAACCACTTGTGGCAGACTACCATCCTACCTATAGAGCGAATGTGAGAATTGCCAATATGATGAACCTCTCATATATTAGGTCTCTGATCGATTATGCTGCACCCATGCCTGCTCTAGTGCCTGAGAGAATGCTTGCAGGGCTGGAAAATATACAAATCGAAGCCATGAGGATTATCCTCGGATGCCCCCGTACAACTAAATTACTAAACATGAGGAAGGAACTGAATATCCCGTGCGTAAGTGATCGTATCACTGAAATTAATACTTTAAGTGGTATCAAGATGCTAACCCACCCTAACCCCCTGCAACTCGAGCCCTCCAAGCCTTCTTTCTTGAAGGTCAGCATCCCTCCAAATGGATTACCAAACTGCCACTGCGCTCAGAATGTATAATGTTACCACCAAGTGAGACCACAGCGACACTTTCCTCCATGGGAGATCACCCTTCTCAAAATTACTGCCTTCCCCCCCCCTTTCCCACCCAAGATGCTGATTGAAGAACAATGTTGCAGTTGCAGTTTTTGCTTCTTGCTTCGACAAGAAGCAAAAACAATGCCTTAAGCCAAATTGATGCTTTGATCAGAGCGCTCCCTCTCTCAGATTACTTTGATCAGAGCGCTCCCTCTCTCAGATTACTTTGATCAGAGCGCTCCCTCTCTCAGATTACTTTGATCAGAGCGCTCCCTCTCTCAGATTACTTTGATCAGAGCGCTCCCTCTCTCAGATTACTTTGATCAGAGCGCTCCCTCTCTCAGATTACTTTGATCAGAGCGCTCCCTCTCTCAGATTACTTTGATCAGAGCGCTCCCTCTCTCAGATTACTTTGATCAGAGCGCTCCCTCTCTCAGATTACTTTGATCAGAGCGCTCCCTCTCTCAGATTACTTTGATCAGAGCGCTCCCTCTCTCAGATTACTTTGATCAGAGCGCTCCCTCTCTCAGATTACTTTGATCAGAGCGCTCCCTCTCTCAGATTACTTTGATCAGAGCGCTCCCTCTCTCAGATTACTTTGATCAGAGCGCTCCCTCTCTCAGATTACTTTGATCAGAGCGCTCCCTCTCTCAGATTACTTTGATCAGAGCGCTCCCTCTCTCAGATTACTTTGATCAGAGCGCTCCCTCTCTCAGATTACTTTGATCAGAGCGCTCCCCTCTCTCAGATTACTTTGATCAGAGCGCTCCCTCTCTCAGATTACTTTGATCAGAGCGCTCCCTCTCTCAGATTACTTTGATCAGAGCGCTCCCTCTCTCAGATTACTTTGATCAGAGAGCGCTCCCTCTCTCAGATTACTTTGATCAGAGAGCGCTCCTCTCTCAGATTACTTTGATCAGAGAGCGCTCCCTCTCTTAGATTACTTTGATCAGAGAGCGCTCCCTCTCTCAGATTACTACTCTGATGGCTTTCATTATTGCCGACGGAGCAGCTAGTTTATTGTGCACCCCATACTCATCCTGTGAGCGGTAGCGCAAAAAGGGGTTACAGAGTAATGTTATAAAACATTACTGATAAATGTTATAATACATTACTAAGACCTGCTATAAGGTCTTTATCAGACCTGAACGGAGATTATTACATTAACAATTACACCCATCGTACACACCCCTTACAGTGTTCAAGAGAGAACTTGATCAACACCTCCAAAGGATACCTGATCAACCAGGCTGTGATTCACACGCCAGGCTGCGAGCAGCCGCGTCCAACAGCCTGGTTGACCAGTCCAACAACCAGAAGGCCATGGTCGGGGACCGGGCCGCGAGGACGTTAAGCCCCGAAACCATCGCAAGGTAACCGCAAGATATGGTTACCACCATATAATTATATAGTCAGCTAGTAACAGATTGTCCCATTTCAATCTTTTGATTGAAACCCGGGAGCCGGTCGGCCGAGCGGAGGGAGCCGGTCGGCCGAGCGGACAGCACGCTGGACTGTGATCCTGTGGTCCCGGGTTAGATCCCGGGCCCCGGCGAGAACAATGGGCAGAGTTTCTTTCACCCTATGCCCCTGTTACCTAGCAGTAAATAGGTACCTGGGAGTTATATAGGTATCTGCTTCCTGGTGGGTGGGGGTGGGGTGTGGGTGGGGTGGGGGTGGGGGTGGGGTGTGGGGTGTGTGTGTGTGTGTGTCTGGGAGGGGGGGTAGCAGTTAGTAACAAGTTGATTGACAGTTGAGAGGCGGGCCGAAAGAGCAGAGCTTAACCCCGCAAGCACAACTAGGTGAATACCTATATTAGGCTCTAGTTCGGCCGCATCTAGAGTAACCCCCAGTACCACTACACACCATAAAGAAAACTAACATGGAAAAACTGCAAGCAGTGCAAAATAAGGCGCTAAGGAGAGCAGCAAAACACCGTCCACCATATGATCAGACAATCCAGGAGCCCCATGAGCTCCTGAAAAAACAGCCACTAAACATCAGACTACAGCACCAAGCCATCAGGGTGTGGAACACCATCGAAATGTTAAGAGGACCCAATGTTAGACACACTACTCCAAGATGAGACGCCCCGCTCTCACAACTGGTGGCCCAAGATGAGACGCCCCGCTCCCACAGCTGGTGGCCCAAGATGAGACGCCCCGCTCTCACAACTGGTGGCCCAAGATGAGACGCCCCGCTCCCACAGCTGGTGGCCCAAGATGAGACGCCCCGCTCTCACAACTGGTGGCCCAAGATGAGACGCCCCGCTCCCACAGCTGGTGGCCCAAGAGCCTCTATTTACGAGATGAAACCCCGCCCCACAGTACATAATTCCCAGATGAAATACTGACAAGAAATCCTATCTCAATAATGAATTAAAAAATTGTGTATAATTATATATATATATATATATATACTTTATTGTGTATTTAAAGGTTACAAAACATACAAGACAAATGCCTAAAGGTTATGGATCTCTTGAAGCTCCTCCGCTTCCGGACAGGAACCGAGGACGCAGCAAGCATTACCCCTCTGATATATATATATATATATATATATATATATATATATATATATATATATATAATATAATATAATATATATAATATATATATATATACATAAATAACCACAAACTTGCAGGAACACGTAAGCCGATTGTATTAGAAAGAACTCCTTTCGTGAACCTAACCTAACATCTAATAGAACATCTTCACAGAAACATCTATTAGAAATAGAAACATCTATTAGAACATCTTCTAATACAATGGGCTTGCGTGTTCCTACAAGATTGTGGTTACAATTAAGGCTCGTGTTCTCTCAAAGTGAATTGTGTCGATGAAAACGAACTTCTGGTCTCTGGCTACCTGGTGCAAATGGGTCATTGGGGAATATATAGCTTGCTCTCCAGTGACTTTTAATTGTCTGGTGGTCAGTTGGTGGGAGTAGTGGACTTGCCATGGGGTTCATTGCCCCCCCCCCCCCCGGTCAGTCATAGGTTTGAACCTTTGACGAGAGGAGTTCTTTCTAGTACAATCGGCTTGTGTGTTCCTGCAAGTTTGTGGTTATATATATAAAATATATATTATTAAATATGACCGAAAAAGTAAGATTAATAATTCTAACACGATTTTCTCAATTTTCCTTATGTTGTTTTTACTGATGACGGTAAATTAAAAAATCAATTCTCCAAATTCATTCTTTATTTCTTAGTCTGACGCGACACTTGAGCGCGTTTCGTAAAACTTATTACATTTTCAAAGACCTGGATATGCGTATGGAAACGTCAAGACGCATAAGCCTGGAAACCCACTTCGGCCAATTATCAGCCAGATACCCACACCCACGTACAGACTGGCGAAACGACTCGACGGCTTACTGACTCCTTATGTCCGTGCAACTTCAGCCTGAATCCCGAAGGAATTTGTTGACTTACTGCGGGGAACACGGGCTACAGGGATAAGAGCATCGTTGGACGTAGAATCACTGTTCACCAACGTACCTGTGGATGAAACAATCGGGATGATAATGGACCGAGTGTATCGAGACCCGGCATGTACTCCCCTTGACATGCCAGAAAATATCCTGAGGAAACTACTCCAAGCTTGTACTAAGGAGGCACCCTTCTTGAGCCCGGATGGGCACATGTATAAGCAAGTAGATGGGGTCGCTATGGGTTCTCCCCTAGGCGTCCTGTTTGCAAACTTCTACATGGGTACTATTGAGGAAAAAGTCTTAGTCGACTGAACTTGAAACGGCCATATACTGCAGGTATGTGACGACATTTTTACACAGGTACCTGATGTCAGACATCTGCAGGAGCTGAAAGAAGCGTTTGAGCAGAATTCTGTGTTACGTTTCACTTACGAGATGGAGAAGGATGGGAAGCTGCCCTTTCTATTTAGTTACACACACACAGAACGTCTATAACTGAACAGAGTTTAAATACCTGCATTTGGGTGAGGTGACATGTTACAATGGTTTGGGGTGAGGTGAGAACAAACACAGAACACGAAACAATGGGTATAAGGGAAGAATAGATCTGTAACTGCAGAAGGCCTATTGGCCCGTATTTCTTGATGTTGCTATATTGGAGCGGAGTCTTGAAGTGGGTAGAATATAGTAGTGCGTTAATTGGCTGTTGATTGCTGGTGTTGACTTCTTGATGTGTAGTGCCTCGCAGTTCTTGATGTGTAGTGCCGCCTGTTGTCGCTGTATCTATCAATGATTTCTGTGTTGTTTGTTAAGATTTCTCTGGTGATGGTTTGGTTAGTGGGAAGAGATTATATGTTCCTTGATAGAGGCCTGTTGCTTATGCATCGTTAGTCGCCTGGAAAGAAAACGTTGTTGTCTTGCCTACAGATTGAGTTCTTTGGGGCTTACAGTCCCCAAGTGGGCATTTGAAGGCATAGACGACATTGGTCTCTTTCAAAGCGTTCTGCTTTGTGTCTGGAGAGTTTCTCATGAGTAGGTGGCAGTTTTCTTGGTTTTATAGTAAATCGTCAATTGTATCTTCTGATTTTTGTCTGTAGGATAACGTTTCTATTAACAATATCTTTCAGGACCCTTTCCTCCGTTTTATGAGCTGTGGAGAAGAAGTTCCTGTAAAATAGTCTAATAGGGGGTATAGGTGTTGTGTTAGTTGTATCTTCAGAGGTTGCATGGCGTTTCACTTTCCTTCTTATGATGTCTTCAATGAAACTCTTGGAGAAGCCGTTGTTGACTAGGACCTGCCTTACTCTACAGAGTTCTTCGTCGACTTGCTTCCATTCTGAGCTGTGGCTGAGAGCACGGTCGACATAAGCGTTAACAACACTCCTCTTGTACCTATCTGGGCAGTCACTGTTGGCATTTAGGCACATTCCTATGTTTGTTTCCTTAGTGTAGACTGTAGTGTGGAAACCTCCGCTCCTTTCCATGACTGTTACATC
>WNGS01087049.1:105886-116269 GCA_020271785.1 Procambarus virginalis
GAAGGAACAAGGAGAGAGCAGAAGAGAGAGATCAGTGTTGGAGGCTGGTAAATGGTACTAGTTGACCTGGAAGGGTGAGCCCAGTCAGCAGGGGGGGGGATGCGAACCCATTCAGGCCCCCTCCTCTCCTCTTTTTTTTTTTTTGAGCAAAGAGGAAGGAGAGGCATAGGTGAAGGGAAGTATAGAAGTGGGAAAGTACAGTGAGAGGTATGAAAGCAGGCGGCGGGCTGTCCGCCTTGCTGACCGATGTGTGGGTGTTGGCAGCTAAGCTAAGCTGGCTCCCTCTTGTCAGGGAGCTGTGAGTGTGTGAGAGGTTCCTCTCCCGCTGCGCATTACTGATAGTGGTTAGGGGGAAGTGGGGAAGGGAATGGGGTGTCAGACAGTAGGGGTGAGACGGAGTATCGTCTGGGAACCATTAAGAACTACCTGTTGAAAGCGCCCCAAGGATTGGAAATGTCGGTTAAGGATGGAAGGGAAGCTTCCTCACACGTCTTAATGGGTCGGGAAATGAACACATTATAAGGACGGGACCAGTTTACTAGTTAGTTGATGAACACATGATGGGGTGGGCGTGTCTGGGGTGGGCGTGTCTGGGGTGGCGTGTCTGGGGTGGGCGTGTCTGGGTGAGCGTGTCTGGGGTGAGCGTGTCTGGGGTGGGCGTGTCTGAGGTGGGCGTGTCTGGGGTGGGGCGTCGCTGGGGGCGTGTCTGGGGTGGGCGTGTCTGGGGTGGGCGTCGCTGGGTGGGCGTCGCTGGGTGGGAGTCGCTGGAGTGGGCGTGTCTGGGGTGGGCGTGTCTGGGGTGGGCGTGTCTGGGTGGGCGTCGCTGGGGTGGGCGTCGCTGGGGTGGGCGTGTCTGGGGTGGGCGTGTCTGGGTGGGCGTCGCTGGGGTGGGCGTGTCTGAGGTGGGCGTCGCTGGGTGGGCGTCGCTGTGGTGGCGTGTCTGAGGTGGGCGTCGCTGTGGTGGGCGTGTCTGAGGTGAGCGTCGCTGTGGTGGGCGTGTCTGAGGTGGGCGTCGCTGGGTGGGCGAGTCTGAGGTGGGCGTGTCTGAGGTGGGCGTCGCTGGGGTGGGCGAGTCTGAGGTGGCGTCGCTGGGGTGGGCGTGTCTGAGGTGGGCGTCGCTGGGGTGGCGTGTCTGAGGTGGGCGTCGCTGGGTGGCGTGTCTGGGGTGGGCGTCGATGGGGTGGGCGTCGCTGGGGTGGGCGTCGCTGGGGTTGGCGTGTCTGAGGTGGGCGTCGCTGGGGTGGGCGTGTCTAAGGGGCGTCGCTGGGGTGGGCGTGTCTGAGGTGGGCGTCGCTGGGTGGGCGTGTCTGAGGTGGGCGTCGCTGGGGTGGGCGTGTCTGAGGTGGGCGTGTCTGAAATGGGCGTCGCTGGGGTGGGCGTCGCTGGGGTGGCGTCGCTGGGGTGGGCGTCGCTGGGGTGGGCGTGTCTGAGGTGGGCGTCGCTGGGGTGGGCGTGTCTGAGGTGGGCGTCGCTGGGGTGGGCGTGTCTGAGGTGGGCGTCGCTGGGGTGGGCGTGTCTGAGGTGGGCGTCGCTGGGGTGGGCGTGTCTGAGGTGGGCGTCGCTGGGGGTGGGCGTGTCTGGGGTGGGCGTCGCTGGGGTGGGCGTGTCTGAGGGGCGGCGTCGCTGGTGGGCGTGTCTGAGGTGGGCGTCGCTGGGGTGGGCGTGTCTGGGGTGGGCGTCGCTGGGGTGGGCGTGACTGAGGTGGGCGTGTCTGAGGTGGGCGTCGCTGAGGTGGGCGTCGCTGTAGCGAGAGAGGAGACGCCGGATGTTGCAAACCTCACCACCTTGTCAGAGAACCTGACGGCTGAGTGAACAGTGCTCGGGATTCCTAGTCCTAAGGTTCCGGGTTCGATCCCCTGCGGAGACGGCAACAAATGGGCAGAGTTTCTTTCACCCTGGTGCCACTGTTCACCCCACAGTAATAGATACCTGGTAGTCAGACAGCTGCTACGGGCTTCCTGGGGGGGTGTAACAAAATGGAGGCCTGGTCGAGGACCGGCCGCGGGGACGCTAAGCCCCGAAAACCTCTCAAAATCATCAAGATAACCTTTTTATCAGTAAACTGTGTGGTGCGGCACAGTGTCAACCACCATGCTGGTGCCAGGATACATTATGTCGCCATCTTCTCCAATATACTCACCTGGGACATGTATACGACCCCCCCCCCCCACCACCACCACCTGGTCAAGTTGACAGGTACTGAGCGCTTCATTAATTAACAGTTACACCTTCAGTCAAAACAAATCTTTAGCCAAGAGCCACCACTTGCGGAGGCCGTGTGTCAGGTCCCAGAAGAGGCCATACCTTGAGGTTACCTTGAGGTTACCTTACCTGTTTTCGGGGCTTAGCGTCCCCGCGGCCCGGTCGTCGACCAGGCCGCCTGGTTGCTGGACTGGTCAACCAGGCTGTTGGGCGCGGCTGCTCGCAGCCTGATGTATGAGTCACAGCCTGGTTGATCAGGTATCATTTGGAGGTGTTTTGTCACGTTCTCTCTTGAACACTGTGAGGGGTCGGCCAGTTATGCCCCTTATGTGTAGTGGAAGCGTGTTGAACAGTCTCGGGCCTCTGATGTTGATAGTTCTCTCTCAGAGTACCTGTTGCACCTCTGCTCTTCAACGGGGGTATTCTGCACATCCTGCCATGTCTTTTGTCTCATGTGATGTATTTCTGTGTGCAGGTTTGGGACCAGCCCTCTAATATTTTCCACGTGTAGATTATTATGTATCTCTCCCGCCTGCACTCAAGAGAGTACAGATTTAGGCTCTTTAGTCGGTCCCAATAGTTTAGATGTTTTACTGAGTCGATTCTAGCAGTAAAGGATCTCTGCACGCTCTCCAGGTCAGCAATTTCTCCAGCTTTGAAAGGGGCTGTCATTGTGCAGCAGTACTCCACTCTAGAGAGCACAAGCGTTTTGAAAAGTATCATCATCGGTATAGCATCTCTAGTGTGAAAAGTTCTTGTTATCCAACCTGTCATTTTTCGTGCAGTTGTGACGGCTACTTTATTGTGTTCTTTAAAGGTAAGGTCTTCCGACATGAGTACACCCAAATCCTTACATTGCCTTTCCGTTCTATGTTATGATTTGACCAACCAATCCTCCGAATTGACAGTACGGTTTTAATACTAAGTATAATAAGCACATTTCCTTACTGTCATACACAGTATATAATTGTACTTATAGGGCTGTTACATTTACCTCCCTATTTATACTCCTCGTTTTCTGTTAAGACTCTGTTAAGCACTCAGAATTTTAGGATGAAGCTTTCAAGTTCAAATTGCTATACTAAAGTTTTAAATATCAGGAATTTCTTTTTCAATTTTATTAAAAATAGAGATTTTATACAAATTGGAATATATCCTGAGTTACTTTACAATTTTTGATGATATTTTAGTTTTGTTATATTAGTTTTATAAAACTGTAATATCAATATAGCTATAGGTTAAGTACTAGTTGTAATTAAGAAGCAATAAAATTATTATCTTCAAAAACTAAGACGGTTAGGTGAGGTCGTGGTTTTCTGTTCATTTTTTTCAGGTAAACTCAAATATTCATAATATATTTGACGTACGATTTAATACTAAGTGAAAATAAGTACAATTCCTGACTGCTATGAATAGTACATAATTGCACTTATTTGTCTTCTTACATTTACCTCCCCATTTTTGGAGGACGGGCTGGATTTGACTGCGTTTTGTACGTGGTTTCCGTTTTTATATTTCATTTTTTTTCCGTAGCGCATGAGCTGGAACTTGTCTTCATTAAACACCATATTATTTTTCTGTAGCCCATAGAAAGACCTGATCTACATCTGAGGAGGTTTGCCGTGTCCTCTATGTTGTCTAGTCTCATAAAAATCCTAGTGTCATCAGCAAAGGATGATACAGTGCTATAGGTTGTGTTCTGGCCTATGTCCGATATAAGGATGAGAAAAAGTACTGGAGCAAGCACAGTACCCTGGGGGACTGAGCTCTTCACGGTTGATGGGCTGGATTTTATTTTGTTGATTATGGTGTCAACAAAACGTGTCACGCCACACAAGACATTCCTGCTGCAACTGGCGTCGGGATTTTAAGGAACGGGGGGGGGGGGGGGTCGTACTCATGAGACGAGTGTGGTGGTGGTAGGGGGGGGGGCGTGATCAGCGCCTGCGATATGGTGATCTGCTGGACTCTCAAAGGTGTGGGGGAGGTAGTCCACCACTACCACCATTGTACAGCGGCACCACCACCACTACACCACTGACACTACCCAGTCAGTGTGGTGGTGGTGGTGTGGGGCACCACACTACCCTCAGCTCTCGTACCCTCACACAACCAGTTGCACCAAGTTGCCAAACCCGCTCCAGCGTGTGCCCTGGCCTCCAAGGGTGCCATACCACCTGACCCACCAAGAACCTAAAACACGGAGGCTTGAGACGTCGAACAGTGACGACGGAGTCCCCAAATACATGGTCCCGGTCCCAGGCTCTATATCCCCCCGTCAATCATCCACATCTAATCCAGTACAACTAGAGCAGGCCCTTAACAGCCCTGCATTATACAAGATGACTCAAATCACCACAAAACGCGAACACACACACACACACAACACACCACACACACACACACACACACCACACACACACCCCGTCAGCTGGGCGAGTACAGCTGCTGACACCTGTGTGTGCGAGGCGTCAGCAGCTGCGCCTCACACTCACTGCGCGCCTCACCGCTGCACCTCCTGACAGGTGCTGACACCTGCGCGCGCCTCCTGCCTCCCACTCACCTGTAAGAAAGAAAAGTCCGGCATTAACTTGAGTTAACTTGGTAAACATCAGTACATAACTTGGTATATAAACTGACACTTCACATTCAATTGGAAATTATCTTTAATTTTTGTGTCTTTAATTTCAAAGTGCGATGACGTGGAACTTAGAGAGAGACGGGGAGGGAGGGAGGGAGACGGGGATGCCAAAACCATCCAGACGGACGGACGGACGGACGGGCGCGCGCATGCACAGACAGACGTACACAAAACAAACCAGCACGCACTCACTCACGCACAGAAAGTAGGACATGAGGCACAAGAGGAAGCAGGAAACTTGACAAACCATCCAAACGCCCACATGGTCATATTATAAACAGGTAAAGGTGCAGCAGGTGAGCACGGGGAGCTAGACCTCACTCCCCGGCAACACTGATAGGCGAGTACATAGGTCTAGACCTACCCTTTCTTCACACCACTAGCCCCACCAACCACAACTACTACTAATACTCTACAACCATTCCACACCTGCACCACCACCACCAAACCGTCTCCCCCCCACCCCCCGAGGCTCCCTGCCCTCCTCCAGGTGCTAAGATCACGTGACACAGCCAACAAAGCCAATACATACGAACGGAGAGGAGTGGAAACTTTAGGCCTATCGGCTGAAGGTATTTCATTCATTCATTTATTTATTATGCACCCCCATAGTCATCCCGTGGGCGGTGGTGGAAAGGGTTACACAGGCACATGCCGGGCTCAGGAGCTGAACCCCGCAGACCTCATTGCTAACTTAATCTTTGGAAAGAGGCGGGACCAAAGAGCCGAAGCTCAACTCCCCCCGCAAGCACAACTAGGCGAGTTGTTGTTGTTGTTTTTAGATTCAGCTACTTGGAACACAAGTTCCAAGTAGCACAGGCTATGGTGAGCCCGTGGTGGACTTCTTTAAACTAGGTGAGTACATACACACTCTCAAATACACATACATATACATACTCACAAATACACACACATACAAATACACATACTCACAAATACACATACACATATTCACAAATGCAAATACATACATAGTCTTTGTATATCAAGGGGGTTCAAACAGGAGCCCCTCAAGGGGCTCAATACATGGCAGTTTACATGTGCAGCGAGTCAGCTACACAGTTACTAATCCAGCTCAGCACCCACCCAACTGGACGGCAGCTTTACAGTCATGTGTGCAGGCTGCACCTACAGTAAGCTGGGCCGCTCCTATCCTCATCCATCCACACTCGCTCCGATCTTCGCCTGGAACACCTACCCACTCCTCATGTCCCTCTGGCAACCTGCTCCATACACCAACGACTCTTTCCAAACCAATATTTACACAGTTTTTTTCCAACTTAATTTATCCAATAGATCCATTAATTTATATTCTATTTTGAGTATGCTATTTATCTCTCTCTCTCATTTATCCTTATATCCAATATGTACTTCAATCATGTTCTTTTCTACACAATGTCAAGTAAGATTTTTTTAATCTCGTGGTATAGGATTTTTTTTTTTTGTAATTCTTGGAATAAACTTTTGGAAATCCTCGCAAGACATTTAAAGATAATTTATGTTGATTACATTGTACAATGATCACCACTGAGCTGTTATCAATAACGTCCTGATAACGTCAAGATAAAGCTGAAAATAATATAATTAATATTACACATAATAATATTAAGTCTCTTAACGCCGTTGATTAATTAAACTCTTAACTCCGCTGTGTCCGGGCCTAATCAATCACTGGTCCTGTAGAGAGTCTTCACCGAATATATTTCCAGCACCTATTTAGTACCAGTGCATCATGATTGGCTCATGCTTCTCCACTCGTGTATTCCGTGTTGTGTAAACAAGACAAGGTATGGTAAACAGCAGCGGCCCAGAGGTCCTGTTGATTTGATTCTGACCGGCACGACACAGTCGCCACGGACATCCATGAAGAGTTTCCTTTGTCTTCTTCCTTGTTGGGGAAGGAAGTCAGACGCCTTGGGCTCCTCTCTGTCGAGACCCGAGGCACCCCACTTAGATTTAACTACATTTATATTAAGGCTCCATTTCCATTAAACTATTGACACATGAATGTTTATAGACATCCCACCTAGTCTTTCGGTAGCACAATATCAGAGCCTTTGCTCAGGTTATGGTGTACAATGTTACCTTTATCATTATCGGCGGCTCAAAATGCTGGAAAAGGAATGAGGGTCCTGGTGATAACTGGTTGATGGGGTTCTGGGAGTTCTTCTACTCCCCAAGCCCGGCCCGAGGCCAGGCTCGACTTGTGAGAGTTTGATCACCAGGCTGTTGCTTGGAGCGGCCCGCAGAGCCACATACCCACCACAGCCCGGCTGATCCGGGACTTCTCTTAGGAAACAGTCCAGTTTTCTCTTGAAGATGTCCACGGTTGTTCCGGCAATATTTCTTATAGTCGCTGGGAGGACGTTGAACAACCGCGGACCTCTGATGTTTATACAGTGTTCTCTGATTGTGCCTATGGCACCTCTGCTCTTCACTGGTTCAATCTTGCATTTTCTTCCATATCGTTCACTCCAGTACGTTGTTATTTTACTGTGTAGATTTGGGACCTGGCCCTCCAGTATTTTCCACGTGTATATTATTTGGTATCTCTCTCGTCTCCTTTCTAGAGAGTACATTTGGAGAGCTTTGAGACGATCCCAATAATTTAGGTGTTTTATCTCGTCTATGCGTGCCGTATATGTTCTCTGTATTCCTCTATTTCAGCAATCTCTCCTGCTCTGAAGGGGGAAGTGAGTACTGAGCAGTATTCGAGACGGGACAACACAAGTGACTTGAAGAGTACAACCATTGTGATGGGATCCCTGGATTTGAAAGTTCTCGTAATCCATCCGATCATTTTTCTGGCTGATGCGATATTTGCTTGGTTATGCTCCCTAAACGTTAGATCGTCGGACATCATTATTCCCAAATCCTTGACATGCTGTTTTTCTACTATGGGAAGATTTGATTGTGTTTTGTACCCTGTATTATGTTTCAGATCCTCATTTTTGCCGTACCTGAGTACCTGAAATTTATCACTGTTAAACATCATATTATTTTCTGCTGCCCAATCGAAAACTTTGTTGACATCTGTTGTAGTTTTTCAATGTCTTCAGCAGAGGTAATTTTCATGCTGATTTTTGTGTCATCTGCGAAGGATGACACGAAGCTGTGACGTGTATTTTGTCTATATCAGATATGAGAATAAGGAACAGTAGCGGTGCAAGGACTGTACCTTGAGGTACAGAGCTTTTAACATCGCTTGGACTCGATTTTATCTGATTGACTGTTACTCTTTGTGTTCTGTTCGACAGGAAATTGAGTATCCAGCGTCCTACTTTTCCAGTTTCCCATTGACCTCATTTTGTGAGCTATCACCCATGGTCACATTTGTCGAAAGCCTTTGCAAAGTCTGTGTATACAACATCTGCATTTTGCTTTCTTCTAGGGCTTCTGTGATTTTGTCATAGTGGTTGAGTAACTGTGACAGACAGGATCTTCCCGCTCTAAATCCATGTTGTCCTGGATTGTGCAATTCATTGTTTTCCATAAAACTAGAAATTTGATTCCTAATCACTCTTTCAAACACTTTTATTATGTGTGTTAGTGCAACTGGCCTATAATTTTTTGCCAAGGCTTTACTCCCCCCCTTGTGCAACGGAGCTATATCTGCAGATTTAAGTGCTGCTGGTATCTCCCCTGTATCCAGGCTCTTTCTCCATATTACGCTGAGTGCTCTCGCTACTGGTACTTTACATTTCTTTATGAATATTGAATTCCATGAGTCAGGCCCAGGGGCTGAGTGCATGGGCATATTGTCAATTTCTCTTTCAAAGTCTTCCGAGTTTGTGGTAATATCCGTTATATTATCTGCAGCTTGAATGTCATTCATAAAGAAGCTGTCTGGGTCATCAACTTTCATGTTGTTAATTGGTGTGCTAAACATAGCCTCATACTGGCTTCTTAGAATTTCACTAATCTCTTTGTTGTCCTCTGTGTACGTACCTTCATTTGTAATTAACGGTCCAATACTGGTCGAGGTTTGGATTTTGATTTAGCGTATGTGAAAAAATATTTCGGATTTTTCCTTATCTCTTGTATAGCTCTCTGTTCCAATTCCATTTCCTCAGACTCATATGATCGCTTCAACGTTTGTTCGATTTCTTCGATCTCCCTGCTTAGGCTTATTTTCCTTGCTTGTGATAGTTGTGTCTGCCGAAGCATTTCCGTATTTTTTTCCTTCTCCTGTACAGTCGTCTGCGTTCTCTTTCTAGAGTGTTCCTCTTTCTGCCCCTCCTCACCGGCACGTGCTTCAAGCAGACCTTGTAAGCTTCAGCTGTCAGTTGAGCTATTCCCTGTGTGGGAGTTTTGTCGCTTAAGACCGTCTCCCATTGAATGGTTGAAAGGTCTACATTATTTTTTCCAGTCAATCTCTTATTGTTGAAATTGAATTGATTGAATATTCCTTCTCGCTTGTTGGGTCTCTTAGATCTACTACCGTTATTTATGCTAGTTCGCACTTCAATGAGCTTATGGTCTGAGTATGAAGTATCTGAGATTGTTATGTCTCTGATTAGTTCATCATTGTTTGTGAATAACAAGTCTAGTGTGTTTCGTTCCTAGTTGGTTCTGTAATGTTGATTGAGCGAGAATTTGTCACAGAATCTCAAAAGTTCTCTGACCTGTGGCTGGTTTTCCCGGGTCATTCCCTGCTATGATATTTGTGTTTGCCATTCTCCATCTTAGACTCGGTAAATTGAAATCTCCAAGGAAGATAATATCTGGAGCTGGGTTTGCTAGGTCATCAAGTATGTTCTCTATTTGTGCATCTGCTCTGTGAATTCCTCAACCGTTGTATCTGGCGGTTTATATTAAAATAATAATTAGGTTTAGTTTCTCTACCTTAATTCCAAGTACCTCTACCACCTCATTAGTTGAGTTTAGTAGTTCTGTGCATACCAGGTCCTCTTTAATATACAGACCTACTCCCCATTTGACCTAGTTTTTCTATCACATCTGTATAAATTATAATTTGGAATCCAGATTTCACCATCCATGTAATCTTTGTATGAGTTCCGTGAATGCCCCAAATATGGAGTTTGACTAATAGGAGAGACCATTTATGAACTTGACTTTATTCTTGACTTTGGCTTTAGACCTTGAATGTTTGCAAAAATGAATGATTGTCCATATTGTGTGTCACTTCTGGAAGTTTGGTGGTTCTCCCTCCTCTCTACCCTGACCCAGGGGGTTGTTGTGGCAATGGTTTGTCCAGTTTTGGAAGTGATATTGGGGAGTGTGGTAGTCTCTGTGTAGTTGGGGGGTGTAGTATGTGTGGGCTTGATGACGAAATGTAGTCCAGTCTCGGGCATTTCCCCTCTCCATCCGTACTCCTGCCACGTTTCTGCCTGTCTGTTTCTCCCCTGTTTCTGCTGCCTCTAAAAAATGTTCAGGGCTATTATATTGGACTTCCTCTCTTATATAGCGCTGTGTACCTCTGACGTGGAAATCGGGGCAATGAAGATCGTAGCATTTCCTCTCATTAACTGAGAGTTTGCATAGCTTAGGGTGAAAAATATCTACATTCAGTATCAAAA
>WNGS01087051.1:0-28424 GCA_020271785.1 Procambarus virginalis
CCACAAACAGATGAAGGATCGGCTTACCCTCGTGCTCTACGCCAATGCAAGTGGCAATTGCAAGGTCAAGCCGCTGCTAGTCTACCACTCAGAAAATTCCACGCGTGTTCAAGGCGTGTAAAGTGCACAGACGTGACTGAATGTGAAATGGAGTCTAATAAGAAATTCTGGGTCCACGGATATTCTTCAGTGAATGGGTCAATGATGTTTTTGGTCCCGCAGTGAGGAAATATCTTGAAGAGAAACAGTTACCACTCAAGGCCTTGCTTGTGCTCGATAATGCTCCTGCACATCCTCCACAGATACAAGATGATTTGTTTCCGAAAATCAGTTCATCAACATCAAGTTTCTTCCTCCCAACACCACTCTACTCCTCCAACCCATGGACCAGAAGTCATTGCCAACTTTAAGAAGCTCTACATGAAGGCCTTGTTGAGAGGTGTGATGTGATAGACAATACAGAGCTGACCCTCAAAGAATTCTGGAAGAACCACTTAATATCCTGGGTGCCTTACGTTCGATCGATATGGCCTGGGATGGAGTGATACGGAGGACCCTAACTCTGCATGGCAAAACCTGTGGCCTGAGGGTGTCCCTGAGCTTGACTTCAAAGTTTCGGTCCTGCACTTGCATCTGCACCTGTGGAAGACCCGGACGTGCATCTAGTGGATGATATTGTTGCTCTGGGCACACTTTGGGTCTGGTTGGATGCTGCTGATGTGCAGGAGTTAGTGCAGGAGCACAGTGATGAACTGACCACTGAGGAACTCCTGGAACTTCAGAAGGAGCTGAGTCAAGAGGAGGTACAAGAGCTCTCATCAGGGGAGGAGGTAAGGGAGGATACAGCTTCTTTCAGTGAGATCAGGAAAGTGTTGGAAATGCTTGAAAAGGTGACCGCATTCTTGGAAAAGCATCACCCTGATAAAGCAGTGACAACCCGTGTGTGAACATGTTTAATGACAATTTGCTGTCTCGTTTTATGGACATCCTAAAATGAAGACAAAGCAATTGTCAATAAACATGTTCTTTGAAAGGTAGAGAAAATTGAAATAAGTTTATTGAGGTAAAATACACACAAAGGGATGAGGTAGCTAGTACATCATGTTAACACATACATAGACACAAGGTAGAGAAAAGACCAGCAAGTGATTGTGAACCACAACCAGTCCCAGTGGGGTGAAATTCCCAAGGAGAGAGAGCCCACCTGACTCAGAGGTGGATTCTCCTTCCACACCATAACCCTCTCCTCCTTCCCACCTCCCCATCGTCTCCCTCAAGCCAGCAATGACTCTTCATAAGGTAAAGTACATGTACAATTGAAAATACAGTAGTAAAACAAAACATTTATATTTACATGTACAGTATTATATTTACATTATAAATGTCACACTGACGTTTTTTGGGGAGGAACGAATTAATTTCACCAGTATTTCCATTATTTGAATAGGGAATTCGTTTCTAAGACGAGCGTTAACATGACGAGATCGGTACTGGAACTGATTAAATTCGTTAATCGAGGCTCCACCTTGAGGATACCTTACCTTGAGGTGCTTCCGGGGCTTATCGTCCCCGCGGCCCGGTCATCGACCAGGCCTCCTGGTTGCTGGACTGATCAACCAGGCTGTTGGACGCGGCTGCTCGCAGCCTGACGTATGAGTCACAGCCTGGTTGATCAGGTATCCTTTGGAGGTGCTTATCCAGTTCTCTCTTGAACACTGTGAGGGGTTTGCCAGTTATGCCCTTATGTGTAGCGGGAGCGTGTTGAACAGTCTCGGGCCCTGATGTTGATAGAGTTCTCTCTCAGAGTACCAGTTGCACCTCTGCTTTTCAACGGGGGTATTCTGCACATCCTGCCATGTCTTCTGGTCTCATGTGATGTTATTTCTGTGTGCAGGTTTGGGACCAGCCCCTCTAATATTTTCCACGTGTAAATTATTATGTATCTCTCCCGCCTGCGCTCAAGGGAATACAGATTTAGGCTCTTTAGTCGGTCCCAATAGTTTAGATGTTTTACCGAGTGGATTCTAGCAGTAAAGGACCTCTGCACGCTCTCCAGGTCAGCAATTTCTCCAGCAGTGAAAGGGGCTGTCATTGTGCAGCAGTACTCCACTCTAGAGAGCACAAGCTTTGAAAAGTGTCATCATCGGTATAGCATCTCTAGTGTGAAAAGTTCTTGTTATCCAACCTGTCATTTTTCTTGCAGTTGTGACGGCTACTTTATTGTGTTCTTTAAGGTAAGGTCTTCCGACATGAGTACACCCAGATCCTTTACATTGCCTTTTCGTTCTATGTTATGATTTGCCTGAGTTTTGTACGTGGTTTCCGTTTTTATATTTTCATTTTTTCCATAGCGCATGAGCTGGAACTTGTCTTCGTTAAACACCATATTATTTTCTGTAGCCCATAGAAAGACCTGATCTACATCTGACTGGAGGTTCGCCGTGTCCTCTATGTTGCCTACTCTCATGAAGATCCTAGTGTCATCTGCAAAGGATGATACAGTGCTATAGGTTGTGCTCTTGTCTATGTCCGATATGAGGATGAGAAAAAGTACTGGAGCAAGCACAGTACCCTGGGGGACTGAGCTCTAACGGTTGACGGGTTGGATTTTATTTTGTTGACTATTACACATTGGGTTCTGTTGGTCAGGAAATTGTAGATCCATCTGCCTACTTTTCCGGTAATTCCTTTTGAGCGCATTTTATGGGCAATAACACCATGGTCACATTTATCAAAAGCTTTTGCGAAATCTGTGTAAATTACATCAGCGTTTTGTTTGTCTTCCATAGCATCTAATGCCATATCATAGTGGTCCAGCAACTGCGACAGGCAAGAGCGCCCTGTTCTGAAACCATGTTGTCCGGGGTTATGGAGATGCTGTGATTCCATGTATTTTGTGATCTTACTTCTTAGCACTCTCTCAAAAATTTTTATGATGTGCGATGTTAGTGCTATCGGTCTGTAATTTTTGCCTCTGCCTTATTTCCTCCTTTATGAAGTGGTGCTATCTCTGCTGTTTTTAGTATATCAGGAATAACGCCAGTATCTAGGCTTTGTCTCCACAGAATGTGAAGGGCCTGCGATAGTATAAAGCCTGCGATAGTATAGTCCACTGTATAAAGAATATAACCAATCCTGTGAAAACCATGAGGTAATCTTATCATGCATATCTAATTAAATTGGTCAATTCAAAATGTTCACATTCACATTGAAAACTTACCTCAGAGCTCCTGCAGCAACTACTCTGACTTCTATACTTGGATCCTTCAAAAGGACAGCCACTTTTCCTACTATCATACTGTTCACAATATCAGAGAGCACTTGTTCATCTAGAGCTATGGCAGCAAGGGTGTTCAGACCGTTCACACGCTCCTCCATCACTGAGCTGGTCATCTGAAAGAAAATCAAAGTACTGTAAGTAAATGCTTAGAATTAAGGAATATGGTAAAAATATAGACACTGAAAGTAAGAAAGTAAATTAAATCAAGTAGTCTAAGCCAAAAATCCAGCAATGAATATAATGAAACGCCCTTTTCTGGGCGAGCCCCAGAGGCTCCCTGGAGCATCGGGCTGATATTAGCTATACAGTATTAGTCTGGGGCTTCAGCCAATTGGAGTTCTGCCTACTAGGACAACGAGCCAGAACCTGGCCCCCCTCAGAGAAGTGCATGGAGCAATGGCCTAAAGAAACCCCAATGCTTTTGGGAATATTCCATGTCTGCCATTGACCGGGGTTAGTTAGGCACCCAGAAAGATAGGCATCCCAAAACCAACCTCACCTGGTAGAAAACTGCAAACCCAAGACCGAACAAAGACTTAGAACTCCCACAAAAGAAACAGGGAAACAAGCAAACATCATCAACCCGGCGTGCTACTTGTTCGCGCAGCTCCCTTCCCCCACGGGAGGGGAAGGAGGAAGCCCTGGACCCCAGCGCCAGCAGCCGTCTCCCCAGTTCGGTGACTGAGCTAACAAAAACGAAACTGCCGACCGGAAGGAGGGAGGGTGCCAGGGATCCTCCGGGGCTCACCCAGAAAATGGCGTTTTATTACATTCAATGCTGGTTTTCTGTGGGGGAGCACCGTCGGCTCCCTGGACCAACATACACAAAGATAAGTAAAAGAGGGACTTACCCGGGAGGCGACAGCACCTCAACTTGAAGACAAGACAACTGGCTGCAACCAGCAGCCCAAGGCCACACAAGAACGACTTGGACCCCAAAACATTCATCAAATAACAGGCTGCCAGGACCCTGTTCAACCTTCAAAACCCCTGCGGTTGAATGTCAGCCCAGGATATGTTCCCAAACACAGCTAAAAGAGCAGCATATTTATGAACATCATGGGCACAAGGGTATATCGCAGGGTGACTAGACTTAATGACCCTGCGGACTGCCTGAAACCCAAGCCCTGGAACAGGGAACGAGGGAAAATCAGATCAACCAAAGCGTCCTCGGCCACAGAAGCCGAGGTACGCAAGTAATGGCGAAGAGCCGGACAGAACACATGATGCACCTCCGGCCGAACCAACCAAACATCAATAACCCACAGACCCTTCTGGAAACCCAACGTCTCATTCTTCACCAAAAAAGAGGGAGACGGCTGCAACTGAACAAAACGTCCACCAGGACCGAACGAGCCGAAACCCTGCGCCAGGACAGCATGATGCTCAGTGACCCGATCCCCAGAGGCTAAAGCCAACAGAAACGCAGACTTCTGAAATCAGTCTTGGACCGAAGGGGCCACTACAAACTGAGGAGTACAAGGAGAGGCGAGCACCCGGTCCAAAGACCAGGATGGCTCAGGAAGAGCATGGGCAGACCAGACGTGACACAAAGCACAAGAAAGCTTACGGAACGGAGCAAAAGTGACACCAACCCCGACCTCAAGCTGGAGCAGCTCCGAAAACGCCACACAATAAGAGGCGACAGTATTCGGCATAAGATGACGGTTTTGAAAAAGGCAAGAAAGGAAGGACAAAACAACCCGAACGGAAACAGAAGACAACCTACGAAGAAAGAGAAAATGGCGAAAGGAACGCCAAGAGACTTTTTACTGTCGCTGAGACAAAAACCGTAGGTGGAACACCATTCACCCTTAAATAGTGCAAAACATACATATACGATGGGAATAACTGTCACAGAATGGTGCACATCATACATATACGATTAAGGGACTAGCGCACCATTTTAAATGCACCGCAAGGGATAGGGGGAGCTATAGTCCATTGAACCCTGATTGTAAACAGACGCTATCTTAGAAAAAATCCACCGTAGGCTGCCATTGCCTGCAGGCCTCGGTTACCCGACAGAGACCATGGTGAGAGCATCACGTACCAGCAACCGACCCGCTCAGCACAGAGTGCATCGCAAGCTTTAACTGAGGAGGAAATTCATCAGGAATTGTTCCAGGAGGGTGATGAACCTGATATTGATGACTCCGACATAGATCAGGACTCCAGTATCCACTCAATTTAACGGCCTATATGGGGCTGTACCCTGGTCGTTATTTCCGGAGCTCCATTATTTCCGAAGTTAAGTCGGGTCGGGTAATTTTTCAACATTCAGGTAGGATACAATTTATACTGTATAACTAAAATTAAATAAAGTTCATTGTGTAATAGCATTCCAATTTAGTGCCACACCGACAATTAAGCCAGCTGGTGGCTGCTGCATGGATGATGTTTGAACACGGTCTGATCAAGTCCAGATGGGTGGGAAAAAATTGGTTCATTCCTTTGTATTGCAAAATATTTCATGTATCAATCAGTGATTGTTAATATTTTTTCAATAAAATTTTAAGAGACGTGTTTTGTTTTACCCTGAACAGTGCAGGTAATGTATTTTTAATGTTATGACACAGGCTGTGGCGGCCAAGCCATAACAATGGCGATCGAGCCTTGTCACTGAGAGCTAGCCAAGACGAAATATTTTGAGCTCACCTTTTCTCTGCTAATGATAGAATATACATTTGCAGAGATTAATATGTAGCTTTTGTTGAAAAAAAAAGAGGTATGAAGAGGTATTTGGTATCAATTTACCAAAATTGGTAAATTGACTTACTTTTAATGAAGCTGAAGATTATGAAGCTGTGAAGATTACGTCTCCTCTGAAGCGCTTGTTTTATATTGTTCAGGACTGTATACAGGGTACATACAGTATGAACACATTTTTTCAGGCATTCACTTCACACAACAGCTAGCCTTACTACTAATTCACATGAGTTCTAATTCTAATTCACAATTGAAAATTATTTCTACTGTATATTTACACTGTACAGTATCTTTTTGTCAAGGCTTAAATAATCATTAACACTTACAATACTGTACTCTATCAACACTTCTTACACTAATTTATATGCCTTTCAATCATATTTTATATCGTTAATAGAGGCTACACGACTTTTCATGGGAATTCAGCATCAGCGGGTGCAACATGGCTTGTAGAGCATTCGTTGCCGGCGAATGCTCCATGACTTGTTGATGGGAATTCAGCATCGGCGGGTGCAGCATGGCTTGCAGAGCATTCGTTGCCGGCGGATGCTCCATGACTTGATGGGAATTCAGCATCGGCGGATGCAACATGGCTTGCAGAGCATTCGTTGCTGGTGGATGCTCCATGACTTGTCGATGGGAATTCAGCATCAGCGGGTGCAACATGGCTTGCCGAGCATTCGTTGCTGGTGGATGCTCCATGACTTATCGATGGGAATTCAGCATCGGCGGGTGCAACATGGCTTGCAGAGCATTCGTTGCTGGTGGATGCTCCATGACTTGTCGATGGGAATTCAGCATCGGCGGGTGCAACATGGCTTGCAGAGCATTCGTTGCTGGTGGATGCTCCATGACTTGTCGATGGGAATTCAGCATCAGCGGGTGCAACATGGCTTGCAGAGCATTCGTTGCCGGCGGATGCTCCATGACTTGTCGATGGGAATTCAGCATCGGCGGGTGCAGCATATCTTGCAGAGCATTCGTTGCCAGCGGAGGCTGCACGACTTGTTGATGGGAATTCAGCATCGGCGGATGCAGCATAGCTTGTAGAGCATTCGTTGCCGCGGAGGCTGCACAACTTGTCGATGGGAATTCAGCATCGGCGGGTGCAGCATGCCTTGTAGGGCACTCGTTGCCAGTGGATGCTGCATGACTTGTTGAATTCCCAGTGGGTGCTTTCACGAACCGTTGAAATCATGAATTTATCTATTTTTGTCTGAATCTGATTTTCTCTGGCTAATATTCTGAGACATTACTCTCAGCCGCGCGAGTTCACAGTAAACAATGCGGTCACATGGCCAGGCGCAGTACAGTTCTAGGTCCGTGGGAAAAAAATACCTATTGCCTATACTATAAAAGGTATTTTTAATAAGAAAAAAAGAATTTTGTTTAATAACAATTGTTTTAAAATTTTTATTAATAATAATTAGAATTTTCTTCATAAAACTGAATCATTTTAAAAGTTAAGTTTTATATACAACTCTGGATGATCGCCTGGTCGCCATGTGAGGGGCTGCCGATGCCAAAACAAACCCAACCGACTGTCGGTAATATCGACCACCAGACCGGTATACTAGGCTCCAGATACCGATCTCCCAAACTGGTCGTTGATACCGCAGATCGGTATAAAAGAGGTCGTTAAATTGAGTGGATACTGTAACACAGCCCTCAGTGTGGATACAACGATGAAGAGAGTGAACATCGGGTGCCACGAGAGTTAGGCCTAGTCTATTACCCATGCCTCCTCACCCACACTCAACACCAGTTCGCACCCAACCACATAAAGCATCAATCTCTGCAAGATTATGATGTTTGGACAATGAGTCTGAGGAAGGTGAATCATTTCTGGTTTTAGTGATTTAGAATCGGAGAATAGTTTCGCTACCGCTAGTGCCAGGGAGTGCTTGGTGTGCCAAACACATTTTGTTTGTTCCAACACCACTGTTTGGGAAATACTGTATAGTCTCGTGACAGATTTGTGATACTCCTCAGGTGTCTTCATTTTGCAAGTAATGAGAGAGGCACAGGATGATAGGCTTTGGAGGGTGAGGCACATCCTGAATGAACTTTTGAAAAGTTCAGAGATTCTCTGTACCAGCTCAGAAGCTGGTGATTAATGAATGCCTTGTGCTTTTCAAAGGACGTGCTGCCTTCAAGCATATATCCCTCAAACGCCACAGATTTGGATTGAAATTCTTTGTACTCTGTGACTGTAAATAGAAATTGTGTTACACATGATATATCTGATACAAATGTAGACATTCCTGCTAATGACAAACATGATTTCTCAAGAAGTGTGGTGAAGTCACTGCTTGCACTATGGCTGAACAAGGACCACATATTATACACTGATAACTATTATACCAGTCCCCTTGTTACACTTTCCCACACACGCAGAAGCTGTGTAACTTTCCCCTCGTGCGCCTAGCGTTTCGGGCGACCGCACAGCGACACTGAAATGTTAAAGTCTTTTCGGTTGCTCACCTTAATTTTCCATGTATGTACTTAATTTTGGTATCAATTTGTTCGCAAGAGAATGCTCTGAGAGAATATATATAAAATTTCACTAAAGCCAATGTGAGACCCGCACTAATAAAAAACTATGGCGATTGTTAGCCGTGAGTGCCAAACAGCGATGAAATGTTTATGCTCTTTTCAGTTTTGTCAACCCCAGAATTGTTCTATATCATTAATTTTGGTATCACTGTGATCGCATAAAATTCCCTACACAGAAATATGAATATATTGTACAAAACATGGGAGCGCCCCACCCGCAAGACCGTGGGTAATTTGCCCCGAGGGTTACCTTACCGCACGCCAACTGCATATGAGCTACACCCTACTGAAAAGTTCATACACCACTCTGTTCAGTTTTTTACCTAATTTCGATGTACGTGTTTCATTTTGGTATCAATGTCTTCTAAATGAAATGTTCTAGAGGAACATATGTATACATGTCACCAAAGTAACTTGATGCCGGCACCAAATAAAAAACTAAGCCGTTTGTTAGCCGTGCATGCTAAACAGCGTGAACATGTTGTTACTCTTTTCAGGTTTATCAAGTCCAAACTTGTTCGACATCGTTCTTTTTGTATCATGTGATCGCAATAAAATTTCCTACACAGACATATGCATATAAATTAGACAACACGGGTGCGCCTCACCCGCAACGACCCCTAAAGTCACCGAAGCCTTACCCGGCTATAGCACACTCATTGCCACACCGCTACACCCAATACACCAGAGAAACACACATACAGTTTGCTAACAGAAGTTTTTGTGCAACATTGTTCATTGTGGTATCAAATTATTCGCAATAAAATGCTCTAAATACAGACAATATAAGCAATAACAACCTCAATATATATAAGAAATACTGTACAATGTTTAAACTCTTGTTTAAAATGTTTAAACAAAGTATAAAGCGGTAATATATTTATAAAAACTTATACATTGTGTTTGTACTTAGCTACAGAATGATGATGGTAGAACAATAAGTTGAGCATTTTGTGATCCACTCTACCTACTTCAGGAAAATGTTCTTGAAGTTGCTCAACAGATGTTTCGTAGATGGAGTGAATGTGTGCAGAGGCGCTATTTTTTCGCCGCCCAAAATACCCTCTTGCGGTGGTATTTTGTGTAGCAGGGTGTCACACACAGTGCAACTCCACATGTCTTGCTCTCATACTTAGAATCCTTTCTTATTCCAGACTTGTAGCAAACACGACACCTTCGACGTTTTGCATGTTCAACGATGGCATGGGTCAAATTCTTATTGAGACGATGTTCTGAATCCACAATACATGACTTTTTTTAGGACGACGACGACTGGTACTAGGAGCCGCTTCAGGTTCTAAGTCAGATGAAGTGTCGTCTGCTCGAGGTGTCGAAGGAAATAGAGGATGCCTCACACCAGATGGTCCCGGTCTGCCAACATTGCCATCATCAGCATTTATATCCGGAGCATGTACAATGGGGTTATCTGTGTTAGGCCACTTATCATTTTCCCACCTCAACAAGGACCTTATTGCTACCTCATGAAACTGGAGCAAGGTCATTTTTTCTGATCACTGCTGTAGGTCTTGTACAACACATATGCATTAAGGAGAGCTATTTGCAGGAAATAAAAGGTAATTTTTTGGTCCACTTGTGACATATTCGTGTGAACTTGTAATATTTTACCATCTCATCAAAGTGATCAACACCTTTCATGTAGGTATTGTAGTCACATATTGCATTTGGTTTGTTTACAGTTACAAAGTTCACTGAAGTTGTTCCGTCACGTTTCCGCACTCTTTTCCTTCGTTCGACTTCCTGTGTGTCAGCATTGTGGCAGTTTGTGATTAGTGAGACCACTCGCTTGTCTTTCCACAGAATTATACTGTAAATGTATTATCCTTGCGGCTGAATAGGGTTGTATTAACGGGAATTTTACCCTTTGCTTGCTGTTGCAGATGCTTGGGAGCGCCACGCTGTAATCTGATGGTTCCACATGTGTAAACACCATGCTGACGTAGCTGTTCTGTGAGGTTGACAGAGTTATAGTAGTTATCCATATACAGATGATAACGCTTGTACATTAGGGGCCGAATCAAGCCTATGACTGTCTCCACTGTTGTTTTACCAATTCCGGAATACACCTTGAAGTCATATATGTAGCTAGATGTTCCAGTGAAACTGTCTACAGATGGTGGAGTGTTGTCAGTACACCAGGCATCTGCAAGATCTGTTTGTTGAGTACGTCCTGCACGCTTTCGAACAGGAGGCTGTGGACATCCCTCGTCCTCCTCCTCAGAATCCTCACTTTTCTCACTCTCCTCAACCGTTGCCTCACCATCATCTGCCGTCTCTGTATCACTGTTGAAATCACTGACCCGTTCTTCCCCCACAATATCTGTGTCAATATCGGATAATTCTTCAATCAAACCTGGGATTTTTGTTGGTGTAAGCTGAACTCTGCAAAATTTACAGTAGAGCATACTGAGCTTATCCTCTTTGGTTGATTTCTTTGATTTTTTTCAGCATTGAAGCGCTCTGTCCTTGACCCTGATCCATCGTGTAACGTATATAAAGTGTTGGAAAAACACGGGAACAAATATAAATGCTGATAATAGCCGAGATTTGCACAAGTTCGAGACGCGAGCAGGCGGCGTTCCGGTCACAAGCTAAGAAAAACTGGTGGAAGATTTTCATGTGATGGAAAGACAGGGGTGTAGTGAACATGTTGACCACCATCACAATGGTACAATGCTGAACAGTGTCAAGGTGAACAAAACCATGAAACCACCATTATACAGTATAAGTCAGATTGTGTGATGGACTATAACATCAACATGCGTTTGGGGGATAAATGTAATATGATGGTGGGGGCAGTCGAGTGTGTACGGAAAACAGTGAAGTGGATCAATCTTGAGGTTATCTTGAGATGATTTCGGGGCTTTAGTGTCCCCGCATGACACCAAGACGATGTTTTTCCACCTTGTTGATGTAACAATGCTGAACAGTTACAATATGTATCTTATGAAAATGGGCGGAAAAACAAATTTCCGTGCATTCAGTTTTACTGTAGTGACATTATTATTAGAAAAGTTTGGCAAACCAATTCCTGGCATACAAAGACCCATTGTGAACCCAGTATTGCACCATGCTCCCACACCCAGGCTCACTTTCAAGGAGGCCTTTCTAACACACAAGATTAGGAATTTATCACCAACTGGAAAGCGTGCAGTAGGCCAGCATGAGTGCATTGTGTGTAAGACCACACAAAAGAGGCCACCGAAACGTAAATTGGTTATAACATTGGTGCCCAACATGTGAGGTGTCTTTGTGCTATGGCGAGTGTTTTGACGAGCATCACAGTCTTCAGGACTTCTAAATATCCAATAATGGAGCAAAAACATGTACATATTGAGTGAGTGTATATACTGAAAATAATTCATAATACATTTTATATTTCCTGAAAAATAAAACATTTTTATGCACATACATGTGACACTAATATTTGAGTGTACAGTATTGAATTTATACAGTTGTATTATAATACAATGTCAAGTGACCATATATTGTAAAATATTAGTGAAAAAAAAATGGTTTTAAAATAAGCCATACATACTGTACATAGATAATACGCCTCAAAGACAAATTTGTGGCAACTCAGGCTGCTTGAACGCCATGCGCAATGCTCCCGGAACGCACCACGCTTGAGCGGCAAAGATCTTTGATGTCATCAGCCAAGTTCTCGACTCGGTTACGTCATTGGTAAGTACAATTAAATTTTTATCACCCCCCACCCCCCACACACACATGCTCAGGGAACACAGATGAACAGTTTTATATAAAAAAAACAGCATTGAATGTAATGAAACTCCATTTGTGGGTGAGGCATTGAATGTAATGAAACTCCATTTTCTGGGCGAGGCCCTAAGGCTTCCCGGATCTATCCAGGCTGATATGTATATTATTAGACTTTGGCATCAGTCAGTATGAATGGAGTTATAGGAGACCAGTCCAGGGACCACGAGCCAGAACCTGGCCCGGATCAATGGCCTATAGAAATGCACATGTGTGATTATCTAAGAGTTGTTACAGGATGAGAACTACGCTCGTGGTGTCCCGTCTTCCCAGCACTCTTTGTCGTATAATGCTTTGAAGTTACTGACGGTTTTGGCCTGCACCACCTTCTCGCCTAACTTGTTCCAACTGTCTACCACTCTGCCAACACAAGTGAATTTTCTCATATTTCTCCAGCAGCTTTGTTTCATTAGTTTAAATCTATGACCTCGATTCCTGTTACTACAGTATTTTGTACGTAGTGATCATATCGCCTCTTTTTCTACTAGCTTCTAGTGTTTGCATATTTAATACCTTTAACCTCTCCTCATAGCTCTTGTTCTTCAATTCTGGAAGCCACTTAGTAGCATGTCTTTGCACCTTTCTAGTTTGTTGATGTGCTTCTTAAGATATGGGCACCACACAACCGCTGCATATTCCAGCTTTGGTCTAACAAAAGTCGTGAACAATTTCTTTAGTATTTCTCCATCCATGTATTTAAAGGCAATTCTGAAGTTAGAAAGTGTAGCATAGGCTCCTTGCACAATGGTTCCTCAGGTGACAGTTTTCTATCTAGAACCACCCCTAGATCTCTTTCTTTGTCAGAAATCTTTAAAGATTTCTCACATAAATTATAGGTTGTGTGGGGTCTAATGTTCTCCAATTCCNTTCATCAACATCAAGTTTCTTCCTCCCAACACCACTCTACTCCTCCAACCCATGGACCAGAAAGTCATTGCCAACTTTAAGAAGCTCTACATGAAGGCCTTGTTGGAGAGGTGTTGATGTGATAGACAATACAGAGCTGACCCTCAAAGAATTCTGGAAGAACCACTTTAATATCCTGGGTGCCTTACGTTCGATCGATAAGGCCTGGGATGGAGTGATACGGAGGACCCTAAACTCTGCATGGCAAAACCTGTGGCCTGAGGGTGTCCCTGAGCTTGACTTCAAAGGTTTCGGTCCTGCACTTGCATCTGCACCTGTGGAAGACCCGGACGTGCATCTAGTGGATGATATTGTTGCTCTGGGGCACACTTTGGGTCTGGAGTTGGATGCTGCTGATGTGCAGGAGTTAGTGCAGGAGCACAGTGATGAACTGACCACGGAGGAACTCCTGGAACTTCAGAAGGAGCTGAGTCAAGAGGTACAAGAGCTCTCATCAGGGGAGGAGGTAAGGGAGGATACAGCTTCTTTCAGTGAGATCAGGAAAGTGTTGGAAATGCTTGAAAAGGTGACCGCATTCTTGGAAAAGCATCACCCTGATAAAGCAGTGACAACCCGGTGTGTGAACATGTTTAATGACAATTTGCTGTCTCGTTTTATGGACATCCTAAAATGAAGACAAAAGCAATTGTCAATAAACATGTTCTTTGGAAAGGTAGAGAAAATTGAAATAAGTTTATTGAGGTAAAATACACACAAAGGGATGAGGTAGCTAGTACATCATGTTAACACATACATAGACACAAGGTAGAGAAAAGACCAGCAAGTGATTGTGAACCACAACCCAGTCCCAGTGGGGTGAAATTCCTAAGGAGAGAGAGCCCACCTGACTCAGAGGTGGATTCTCCTTCCACACCATAACCCCTCTCCTCCTTCCCACCTCCCCATCGTCTCCCTCAAGCCAGCAATGACTCTTCATAAGGTAAAGTACATGTACAATTGAAAATACAGTAGTAAAACAAAACATTTATATTTACATGTACAGTATTATATTTACATTATAAAATGTCACACTGACGTTTTTTGGGGAGGAACGAATTAATTTCACCAGTATTTCCATTATTTGAATAGGGAAATTCGTTTCTAAAGACGAGCGTTTAACATGACGAGATCGGTACTGGAACGGATTAAATTCGTTAATCGAGGCTCCACCTTGAGGATACCTTACCTTGAGGTGCTTCCGGGGCTTATCGTCCCTGTGGCCCGGTCATCGACCAGGCCTCCTGGTTGCTGGACTGATCAACCAGGCTGTTGGACGCGGCTGCTCGCAGCCTGACGTATGAGTCACAGCCTGGTTGATCAGGTATCCTTTGGAGGTGCTTATCCAGTTCTCTCTTGAACACTGTGAGGGGTTTGCCAGTTATGCCCCGTATGTGTAGCGGGAGCGTGTTGAACAGTCTCGGGCCCCTGATGTTGATAGAGTTCTCTCTCAGAGTACCAGTTGCACCTCTGCTTTTCAACGGGGGTATTCTGCACATCCTGCCATGTCTTCTGGTCTCATGTGATGTTATTTCTGTGTGCAGGTTTGGGACCAGCCCCTCTAATATTTTCCACGTGTAAATTATTATGTATCTCTCCCGCCTGCGCTCAAGAGAATACAGATTTAGGCTCTTAAGTCAGTCCCAATAGTTTAGATGTTTTACCGAGTGGATTCTAGCAGTAAAGGACCTCTGCGCGCTCTCCAGGTCAGCAATTTCTCCAGCAGTGAAAGGGGCTGTCATTGTGCAGCAGTACTCCACTCTAGAGAGCACAAGCATTTTGAAAAGTGTCATCATCGGTATAGCATCTCTTGTGTGAAAAGTTCTTGTTATCCAACCTGTCATTTTTCTTGCAGTTGTGACGGCTACTTTATTGTGTTCTTTAATGGTAAGGTCTTCCGACATGAGTACACCCAGATCCTTTACATTGCCTTTTCGTTCTATGTTATGATTTGCCTGAGTTTTGTATGTGGTTTCCGTTTTTATATTTTCATTTTTTCCATAGCGCATGAGCTGGAACTTGTCTTTGTTAACCCTCAAACCGCGCATATCATATATAAATGATATCAGTGACAAAACCGATATCGCGCACATCATTTATATATGATTTCGTGTCTAGCGCTATAATTTAAACACCCCGCCTGGGATAGGGGCAGCAATAGTACAGCCACGACTGATAGTTGCCAGATCCCACCTAGAAAAAAAATCCAGCCCAACATTTTTGAGAGTGAGAGCGTCAGTATTGTGCCAGCCACCAAGGCTGGCGCACGCAGCACGAGCTCACAGCACTGCTGTTCAGCTTGTGACCACAGCATCGCCTACAAATGCCAAAATATAAGTGATACTGCTATTATTTAGCAGTGATAGTATTACTGAAGCCCCCTGACTTTGATAAAACTGACCAGGATTCTGATAACAGCTTGATTGTGGAGATATTTAGCGCTGTGCTCGATGGAGGGAGGAGTACGGCTGTGGAGGGAGGATTGTGGCGTTGTCTTCTGACTGTGTGTGGCCACCATTTATTGACTGCACTCACCATACCAGCTTAGTGGTTCGCTATGGTGAACACAAATGTAGATACTTACATATAACGTGTGTATAGTGTGAGATAACAGCGAGAGGAGTAGGTTGGGAGCCGCCATTTTGGTGAAGGAGGAGCGTCGTCTGCAGGAATTATCGTGTTGTTTACTGGTGACCACAAAGGGTCTTTGGGCACCATACCAGCTTATTTGTACAAGTATGGTGAATAAAACAGGTAGATACTTATATATAATGTGTGTATATAGCATAATAACACCACAACCAATATTGTTGGAGGAGAAATATTAGTGTGTGTGGCCTCGAGGGTGGCCGCCGATCAGCTGACTGTGGAGTAGCTACGTCTTTGTGCGTTTACTCACCATACAAGCTTAGATGTACAGTTATGGTGAACAAAACATGTAAATACGTATATATAACGTCTGTGTATAGTGAATAAATGCAAAAACAGTATTGTGGGAGGTAAATGAGGGTGACTGAGGTGGTGTTGAGGGAGGGCGTGGCAGTGAGTGGCTCGCTGGTGTGTGGCGGCCACTCCTCGTTGCTTTTTGACTCACAAGACCAACTTAGTAGTTCGTTATGGTGAACAAAACATGCAGATACTTATATATAACCTGTGTATATAGTGTAACAACAGCAATACTATTTGTTTATTGTTTTATGAACATAATAATTGAATCACTTATATGCACACCATAATTTTGAGTACAGCAATGGTTCACACATTTTATAATATAAATATACCACAATTCACTGTATGGAATAATATTACTGCAAAAAAACTAAGAAAAAATCAATCAGAACATTGAAATAATTAGGAAATAATATATTTGTGGCAACTGCCGTCTGACAGCTCGGGCGGAGTAGACCTCGTCTGGCGAAGGCTCTGCCAACGCCCCTTTTTTGCCACACTTCCCTACCCTACTGCGGCTAAAATATGCTACCTACGATTTTTTTGTTATTTTTTCCGTGATCAGGGAACAAAAATAAACAATTCTATAAGACGAAAGAATTTTTTGGATTTTTTTTTTGTTGCGCCTGTGGGTGTGAATTCCATTTGGGCCCCTAGCGGTTTGAGGGTTAAACACCATATTATTTTCTGTAGCCCATAGAAAGACCTGATCTACATCTGACTGGAGGTTCGCCGTGTCCTCTATGTTGCCTACTCTCATGAAGATCCTAGTGTCATCTGCAAAGGATGATACAGTGCTATAGGTTGTGCTCTTGTCTATGTCCGATATGAGGATGAGAAAAAGTACTGGAGCAAGCACAGTACCCTGGGGGACTGAGCTCTTAACGGTTGACGGGTTGGATTTTATTTTGTTGACTATTACACATTGGGTTCTGTTGGTCAGGAAATTGTAGATCCATCTGCCTACTTTTCCGGTAATTCCTTTTGAGCGCATTTTATAGGCAATAACACCATGGTCACATTTATCAAAAGCTTTTGCGAAATCTGTGTAAATTACATCAGCGTTTTGTTTGTCTTCCATAGCATCTAATGCCATATCATAGTGGTCCAGCAACTGCGACAGGCAAGAGCGTCCTGTTCTGAAACCATGTTGTCCGGGGTTATGGAGATGCTGTGATTCCATGTATTTCGTGATCTTACTTCTTAGCACTTTCTCAAAAATTGTTATGATGTGCGATGTTAGTGCTATCGGTCTGTAATTTTTTGCCTCTGCCTTATTTCCTCCTTTATGAAGTGGTGCTATCTCTGCTGTTTTTAGTATATCAGGAATAACGCCAGTATCTAGGCTTTGTCTCCACAGAATGTGAAGGGCCTGCGATAGTATAAAGCCTGCGATAGTATAGTCCACTGTATAAAGAATATAACCAATCCTGTGAAAACCATGAGGTAATCTTATCATGCATATCTAATTAAATTGGTCAATTCAAAATGTTCACATTCACATTGAAAACTTACCTCAGAGCTCCTGCAGCAACTACTCTGACTTCTATACTTGGATCCTTCAAAAGGACAGCCACTTTTCCTACTATCATACTGTTCACAATATCAGAGAGCACTTGTTCATCTAGAGCTATGGCAGCAAGGGTGTTCAGACCGTTCACACGCTCCTCCATCACTGAGCTGGTCATCTGAAAGAAAATCAAAGTACTGTAAGTAAATGCTTAGAATTAAGGAATATGGTAAAAATATAGGCACTGAAAGTAAGAAAGTAAATTAAATCAAGTAGTCTAAGCCAAAAATCCAGCAATGAATATAATGAAACGCCCTTTTCTGGGCGAGCCCCAGAGGCTCCCTGGAGCATCGGGCTGATATTAGCTATACAGTATTAGTCTGGGGCTTCAGCCAATTGGAGTTCTGCCTACTAGGACAACAAGCCAGAACCTGGCCCCCCTCAGAGAAGTGCATGGAGCAATGGCCTAAAGAAACCCCAATGCTTTTGGGAATATTCCATGTCTGCCATTGACCGGGGCTAGTTAGGCACCCAGAAAGATAGGCATCCCAAAACCAACCTCACCTGGTAGAAAACTGCAAACCCAAGACCGAACAAAGACTTAGAACTCCCACAAAAGAAACAGGGAAACAAGCAAACATCATCAACCCGGCGTGCTACTTGTTCGCGCAGCTCCCTTCCCCCACGGGAGGGGAAGGAGGAAGCCCTGGACCCCAGCGCCAGCAGCCGTCTCCCCAGTTCGGTGACTGAGCTAACAAAAACGAAACCGCCGACCGGAAGGAGGGAGGGTGCCAGGGATCCTCCGGGGCTCACCCAGAAAATGGCGTTTTATTACATTCAATGCTGGTTTTCTGTGGGGGAGCACCGTCAGCTCCCTGGACCAACATACACAAAGATAAGTAAAAGAGGGACTTACCCGGGAGGCGACAGCACCTCAACTTGAAGACAAGACAACTGGCTGCAACCAGCAGCCCAAGGCCACACAAGAACGACTTGGACCCCAAAACATTCATCAAATAACAGGATGCCAGGACCCTGTTCAACCTTCAAAACCCCCTGCGGTTGAATGTCAGCCCAGGATATGTTCCCAAACACAGCTAAAAGAGCAGCATATTTATGAACATCATGGGCACAAGGGTATATCGCAGGGTGACTAGACTTAATGACCCTGCGGACTGCCTGAAACCCAAGCCCTGGAACACGGAACGAGGGAAAATCAGATCAACCAAAGCGTCCTCGGCCACAGAAGCCGAGGTACGCAAGTAACGGCGAAGAGCCGGACAGAACACATGATGCACCTCCGGCCGAACCAACCAAACATCAATAACCCACAGACCCTTCTGGAAACCCAACGTCTCATTCTTCACCAAAAAAGAGGGAGACGGCTGCAACTGAACAAAACGTCCACCAGGACCGAACGAGCCGAAACCCTGCGCCAGGACAGCATGATGCTCAGTGACCCGATCCCCAGAGGCTAAAGCCAACAGAAACACAGACTTCTGAAATCAGTCTTGGACCGAAGGGGCCACTACAAACTGAGGAGTACAAGGAGAGGCGAGCACCCGGTCCAAAGACCAGGATGGCTCAGGAAGAGCATGGGCAGACCAGACGTGACACAAAGCACAAGAAAGCTTACGGAACGGAGCAAAAGTGACACCAACCCCGACCTCAAGCTGGAGCAGCTCCGAAAACGCCACACAATAAGAGGCGACAGTATTCGGCATAAGATGACGGTTTTGAAAAAGGCAAGAAAGGAAGGACAAAACAACCCGAACGGAAACAGAAGACAACCTACGAAGAAAGAGAAAATGGCGAAAGGAACGCCAAGAGACTTTATACTGTCGCTGAGACAAAAACCGTAGGTGGAACACCATTCACCCTTAAATAGTGCAAAACATACATATACGATGGGAATAACTGTCACAGAATGGTGCACATCATACATATACGATTAAGGGACTAGCGCACCATTTTAAATGCACCGCAAGGGATAGGGGGAGCTATAGTCCATTGAACCCTGATTGTAAACAGACGCTATCTTAGAAAAAATCCACCGTAGGCTGCCATTGCCTGCAGGCCTCGGTTACCCGACAGAGACCATGGTGAGAGCATCACGTACCAGCAACCGACCCGCTCAGCACAGAGTGCATCGCAAGCTTTAACTGAGGAGGAAATTCATCAGGAATTGTTCCAGGAGGGTGATGAACCTGATATTGATGACTCCGACATAGATCAGGACTCCAGTATCCACTCAATTTAACGGCCTATATGGGGCTGTACCCTGGTCGTTATTTCCGGAGCTCCATTATTTCCGAAGTTAAGTCGGGTCGGGTAATTTTTCAACATTCAGGTAGGATACAATTTATACTGTATAACTAAAATTAAATAAAGTTCATTGTGTAATAGCATTCCAATTTAGTGCCACACCGAGGATTAAGCCAGCTGGTGGCTGCTGCATGGATGATGTTTGAACACGGTCTGATCAAGTCCAGATGGGTGGGAAAAAATTGGTTCATTCCTTTGTATTGCAAAATATTTCATGTATCAATCAGTGATTGTTAATATTTTTTCAATAAAATTTTAAGAGACGTGTTTTGTTTTACCCTGAACAGTGCAGGTAATGTATTTTTAATGTTATGACACAGGCTGTGGCGGCCAAGCCATAACAATGGCGATCGAGCCTTGTCACTGAGAGCTAGCCAAGACGAAATATTTTGAGCTCACCTTTTCTCTGCTAATGATAGAATATACATTTGCAGAGATTAATATGTAGCTTTTGTTGAAAAAAAAAGAGGTATGAAGAGGTATTTGGTATCAATTTACCAAAATTGGTAAATTGACTTACTTTTAATGAAGCTGAAGATTATGAAGCTGTGAAGATTACGTCATCCTCTGCAGCGCTTGTTTTATATTGTTCAGGACTGTATACAGGGTACATACAGTATGAACACATTTTTTCAGGCATTCACTTCACACAACAGCTAGCCTTACTACTAATTCACATGAGTTCTAATTCTAATTCACAATTGAAAATTATTTCTACTGTATATTTACACTGTACAGTATCTTTTTGTCAAGGCTTAAATAATCATTAACACTTACAATACTGTACTCTATCAACACTTCTTACACTAATTTATATGCCTTTCAATCATATTTTATATCGTTAATAGAGGCTACACGACTTTTGATGGGAATTCAGCATCAGCGGGTGCAACATGGCTTGTAGAGCATTCGTTGCCGGCGAATGCTCCATGACTTGTTGACGGGAATTCAGCATCGGCGGGTGCAGCATGGCTTGCAGAGCATTCGTTGCCGGCGGATGCTCCATGACTTGATGGGAATTCAGCATCGGCGGATGCAACATGGCTTGCAGAGCATTCGTTGCTGGTGGATGCTCCATGACTTGTCGATGGGAATTCAGCATTAGCGGGTGCAACATGGCTTGCCGAGCATTCGTTGCTGGTGGATGCTCCATGACTTGTCGATGGGAATTCAGCATCGGCGGGTGCAACATGGCTTGCAGAGCATTCGTTGCTGGTGGATGCTCCATGACTTGTCGATGGGAATTCAGCATCGGCGGGTGCAACATGGCTTGCAGAGCATTCGTTGCTGGTGGATGCTCCATGACTTGTCGATGGGAATTCAGCATCAGCGGGTGCAACATGGCTTGCAGAGCATTCGTTGCCGGCGGATGCTCCATGACTTGTCGATGGGAATTCAGCATCGGCGGGTGCAGCATATCTTGCAGAGCATTCGTTGCCAGCGGAGGCTGCACGACTTGTTGATGGGAATTCAGCATCGGCGGATGCAGCATAGCTTGTAGAGCATTCGTTGCCGGCGGAGGCTGCACAACTTGTCGATGGGAATTCAGCATCGGCGGGTGCAGCATGCCTTGTAGGGCACTCGTTGCCAGTGGATGCTGCATGACTTGTTGAATTCCCAGTGGGTGCTTTCACGAACCGTTGAAATCATGAATTTATCTATTTTTGTCTGAATCTGATTTTCTCTGGCTAATATTCTGAGACATTACTCTCAGCCGCGCGAGTTCACAGTAAACAATGCGGTCACATGGCCAGGCGCAGTACGTTCTAGGTCCGTGGGAAAAAAATACCTATTGCCTATACTATAAAAGGTATTTTTAATAAGAAAACAAAGAATTTTGTTTAATAACAATTGTTTTAAAATATTTTATTAATAATAATTTAGAATTTTCTTCATAAAACTGAATCATTTTAAAAGTTAAGTTAAGTTTTAATATACAACTCTGGATGATCGCCTGGTCGCCATGTGAGGGGCTGCCGATGCCAAAACAAACCCAATACCGACTGTCGGTAATATCGACCACCAGACCGGTATACTAGGCTCCAGATACCGATCTCCCAAACTGGTCGTTGATACCGGCAGATCGGTATAAAAGAGGTCGTTAAATTGAGTGGATACTTCTTTGTACTCTGTGACTGTAAAATAGAAATTGTGTTACACATGATAATGTATCTGATACAAATGTAGACATTCCTGCTAATGACAAACATGATTTCTCAAGAAGTGTGGTGAAGTCACTGCTTGCACTATGGCTGAACAAGGACCACATATTATACACTGATAACTATTATACCAGTCCCTTGTTAACACTTTCCCACACACGGCAGAAGCCTGTGTAACTTTCCCCTCGTGCGCCTAGCGTTTCGGGCGACCGCACAGCGACACTGAAATGTTTAAAGTCTTTTCGGTCTGCTCACCTTAATTTTCCATGTATGTACTTAATTTTGGTATCAATTTGTTCGCAAGAGAATGCTCTAGAGAAATATATATATAAAATTTCACTAAAGCCAATGTGAGACCCGCACTAAATAAAAAACTATAGCGATTGTTAGCCGTGAGTGCCAAACAGCGATGAAATGTTTACGCTCTTTTCAGGTTTGTCAACCCCAGAATTGTTCTATATCATTAATTTTGGTATCACTGTGATCGCAATAAAATTCCCTACACAGAAATATGAATATATTGTACAAAACATGGGAGCGCCCCACCCGCAAGACCGTGGGAATTTGCCCGAGGGTTACCTGTTACCGCACGCCCAACTGCATATGAGCTACACCCTACTGAAAAGTTCATACTGTACTCTGTTCATGTTTTTTACCTTAATTTTCGATGTACGTGTTTCATTTTGGTATCAATGTCTTCTAAATGAAATGTTCTAGAGGAACATATGTATAACATGTCACCAAAGCTAACGTGATGCCGGCACCAAATAAAAAACTAAGCCGTTTGTTAGCCGTGCATGCTAAACAGCGTGAACATGTTGTTACTCTTTTCAGGTTTATCAAGTCCAAACTTGTTCGACATCGTTCTCTTTTGTATCACTGTGATCGCAATAAAATTTCCTACACAGACATATGCATATAAATTAGACAACACGGGTGCGCCTCACCCGCAACGACCCCTAAAGTCACCGAAGCCTTACCCGCTATAGCTACTCATTGCCACACCCGCTACACCCAATACACCAGAGAAACACACATACAGTTTGCTAACAGAAGTTTTTGTGCAACATTGTTCATTGCGGTATCAAATTATTCGCAATAAAATACTCTAAATATACAGACAAATATAAGCAATAACAACCTCAATATATATAAGAAATACTGTACAATGTTTAAACTCTTGTTTAAAAATGTTTAAACAAAGTATAAAGCGGTAATATATTTATAAAAACTTATACATTGTGTTTGTACTTAGCTACGGAATGATGATGGTAGAACAATAAGTTGAGCATTTTGTGATCCACTCTACCTACTTCAGGAAAATGTTCTTGAAGTTGCTCAACAGATGTTTCGTAGATGGAGTGAATGTGTGCAGAGGCGCTATTTTTTCGCCGCCCAAAATACCCTCTTGCGGTGGTATTTTGTGTAGCAGGGTGTCACACACAGTGCAACTCCACATGTCTTGCTCTCATACTTAGAATCCTTTCTTATTCCAGACTTGTAGCAAACACGACACCTTCGACGTTTTGCATGTTCGACGATGGCATGGGTCAAATTCTTATTGAGACGATGTTCTGAATCCACAATACGTGACTTTTTTTAGGACGACGACGACTGGTACTAGGAGCCGCTTCAGGTTCTAAGTCAGATGAAGTGTCGTCTGCTCGAGGTGTCGAAGGAAATAGAGGATGCCTCACACCAGATGGTCCCGGTCTGCCAACATTGCCATCATCAGCATTTATATCCGGAGCATGTACAATGGGGTTATCTGTGTTAGGCCACTTATCATTTTCCCACCTCAACAAGGACCTTATTGCTACCTCATGAAACTGGAGCAAGGTCATTTTTTCTGATCACTGCTGTAGGTCTTGTACAACACATATGCATTAAGGAGAGCTATTTGCAGGAAATAAAAGGTAATTTTTGGTCCACTTGTGACATATTCGTGTGAACTTGTAATATTTTACCATCTCATCAAAGTGATCAACACCTTTCATGTAGGTATTGTAGTCACATATTGCATTTGGTTTGTTTACAGTTACAAAGTTCACTGAAGTTGTTCCGTCACGTTTCCGCACTCTTTTCCTTCGTTCGACTTCCTGTGTGTCAGCATTGTGGCAGTTTGTGATTAGTGAGACCACTCGCTTGTCTTTCCACAGAATTATACTGTAAATGTATTATCCTTGCGGCTGAATAGGGTTGTATTAACGGGAATTTTACCCTTTGCTTGCTGTTGCAGATGCTTGGGAGCGCCACGCTATAATCTGATGGTTCCACATGTGTAAACACCATGTTGACGTAGCTGTTCTGTGAGGTTGACAGAGTTATAGTAGTTATCCATATACAGATGATAACGCTTGTACATTAGGGGTCGAATCAAGCCTATGACTGTCTCCACTGTTGTTTTACCAATTCCGGAATACACCTTGAAGTCATATGTAGCTAGATGTTCCAGTGAAACTGTCTACAGATGGTGAAGTGTTGTCAGTACACCAGGCATCTGCACGATCTGTTTGTTGAGTACGTCCTGCACGCTTTCGAACAGGAGGCTGTGGACATCCCTCGTCCTCCTCCTCAGAATCCTCACTTTCCTCACTCTCCTCAACCGTTGCCTCACCATCATCTGCCGTCTCTGTATCACTGTTGAAATCACTGACCCGTTCTTCCCCCTCAATATCTGTGTCAATATCGGATAATTCTTCAATCAAACCTGGGATTTTTGTTGGTGTAAGCTGAACTCTGCAAAATTTACAGTAGAGCATACTGAGCTTATCCTCTTTGGTTGATTTCTTTGATTTTTTTCAGCATTGAAGCGCTCTGTCCTTGACCCTGATCCATCGTGTAACGTATATAAAGTGTTGGAAAAACACGGGAACAAATATAAATGCTGATAATAGCCGAGATTTGCACAAGTTCGAGACACGAGCAGGCGGCGTTCCGGTCACAAGCTAAGAAAAACTGGTGGAAGACTTTCATGTGATGGAAAGACAGGGGTGTAGTGAACATGTTGACCACCATCACAATGGTACAATGCTGAACAGTGTCAAGGTGAACAAAACCATGAAACCACCATTATACAGTATAAGTCAGATTGTGTGATGGACTATAACATCAACATGCGTTTGGGGATAAATGTAATATGATGGTGGGGGCAGTCGAGTGTGTACGGAAAACAGTGAAGTGGATCAATCTTGAGGTTATCTTGAGATGATTTCGGGGCTTTAGTGTCCCCGCATGACACCAAGACGATGTTTTTCCACCTTGTTGATGTAACAATGCTGAACAGTTACAATATGTATCTTATGAAAATGGGCGGAAAACCAATTTCCGTCCATTCAGTTTTACTGTAGTGACATTATTATTAGAAAAGTTTGGCAAACCAATTCCTGGCATACAAAGACCCATTGTGTGATAAGTACTGTGATAAGTACTGACCGTGTGAGTACTGTGACCGTGTGATAAGTACTGACCATACTGTAGAGAACAAATAACATATATACTTTACAAACATACGGTATACATATAATATTATAAATATATAGATATATACAACAAAACAAGGCAAAATGGGAGTAAATAAACAAATTTGTGGCCACTGTAAGATCTCCTTCAAGTCGAAGGCGACGGGAATTGAATGTTATATCTGTAAGAATAGATTTCATTCGGCTTGTACAGGCGTGAGTAACACTGCGGCACTGAGAGCTGGCCACTTGCTCTGGGTGTGTAAACATGACCTGCCAGCTTGGAATATCCTAAAAACCTTCTAGATAACATGACGCATGATCGGAAAACATCGTTCATTGGAAGCCTACCAGCCATCCAGAAGGAGTGGGAAAGGAACAACAATTGTAATATACCAGGGGCGGAGGCTATAGTCAGGGATGAAACTGAGGCTGAAACTCAGGAAGTTGTAAACTCTGACTCGGTAGGCCCGGATGTGGATGACAGTAAACTAGAAAGTGTAACAGACAGCACTGACAGCTCGGTAGGTACAGACACTACAACGGTTCCCGATAGAGAGAGTCAGAACAGAAGGACAGACTTATGCAAATTTTATGCAAAGGGCATATGCAGACATAGATATGCTGGTAATAAAAAGGATTAGAATGCAGTTATCAACATCCCAAAAAATGTTTAAATATGCTTAGGAAAGGTGAGTGTCGATTTGGATCAATATGTAGGTTTTTCCATCCTGAGATGTGCCAAACCTCACTGGAGGACAGAAATGCTATGACCTCAGCTGCCCATACTTTCACGTGAAAGGCACGGAACGCTACATAAAGAGTGGCAAGCAGGATAATGAATTTGGAGGAAATTCGATAAATTTTTTATACCAGACCGAAAGAGAATTCAAAAGGAGGAGCATGGAGAATGTATGGAACTGGATGCCAGACCCACTTGCATACCAGAATTACAGATACAACTACACACCGAAAGGGAACCACAACTACAACAGGCAACTGCCCTACAACAATCAGCACTGGTCAGAACAAACTCAATATGTCCACGCATAATGGGCTTGCCACAAAAGTCTCCCAGTCAAACTATCACTAACAGAGTAACCTCATTCATCTTTGCCAACATACAAGGACTGAAAACAAGAACAAACAATAAAGTACAGTTCATAAATGGCCTCCTCACGGAGTCAAATGCAGTATTTGGAGCTTTCACAGAAACCCATGCAGGGGAATTCTTGGACAGTGAGATCTGGATTCCAGGATATAACCTATACAGGTGTGACAGAAAAATTAGGTCACATGGAGGAGTGGGTCTGTATATTAGGGAAGACCTTGTGTGCTCGGAGCTCCTAAACGTTACAAATGAGGTGGTAGAGGTACTGGGATTAAAAATAGAGAAATAAATTTAGTGATTATTCTAATATACAAACCGCCAGATGCAACGGCTGAGGAATTCACAGAACAGATAAACAAATAGAGAATAGCCTTGATAATTTGGAGAACCCAATACCTGATATTATCTTCTTAGGTGACTTCAACTTGCCTAGTCTCAGGTGGAGAATAGCAAACAATAATATTATACCAGGAATCTATCAGGACCTAACCAACCACAGATTAGAGAACTACTTAGATTCTGTGACAAATTTTCACTCACTCAGCAGATATCGGAGCCACGAGAAATAAAAATATTCTCGATCTGGTCTTTACGAACAATGAAGACATTATCAGAGACATTACGATATCAGATACCACATATTCAGATCACAAGCTCATTGAAGTGCAAACTACCATCAATACTCAGAATAGACCTAAAACGTTGATAAAGCGAGAGGGGCTATTCAGTAAATTCAATTTTAAATATAAAGGATAGACTGGGAGATAATAAACAGGGAACTTAAAAACATTCCATGGGAAACTGTTTTAAGTAATAAAAGTCCTACAGAAGGAATAGAAAAACTGACTTCGGAAGCGTATCAAGTCTGTCTGAAACATGTTCCTTTGAGGAAAGCCAGAAAGAGATCCAACGTAGAAAGAGAACGCAGAAGACACTATAAACGCAGGAAAAGAATAACGAACTGCTTATGCAGACACGAATTTCCGTCAAAGAAGGAATATTTAATAGGGAGATTGAAGAAATCGAGCGGAAATTGAAACACTCATATGAAACTGAAGAAAGGCAGTTAGAACAGAAAGCAATTCAGGAAATAAGAAAAATCCAAATACTTCTTCACATATGCGAAATCAAAAGCAAAAACTACTGCCAGTATTGGACCTATTCGTACAAGTGAAGGTTCATACACGGAGGATGACAAAGAAATTAGTGAAATCCTAAAAAAGCAGTATGAGGACATGTTTAGCACTCCAATAACAACATGAAAGTAGAAGATCCAGACAATTTCTTTATGCGGATATCCAAACCCCTGTAAATATAACTGATATCAACACGAGCGCACTAAATTTTGAAAGAGAAATTGAAAACATGCCCATGCACTCGGCCCCAGGTCCAGACTCATGGAATTCAATATTTATAAAGAAATGCAAAGTGCCGTAGCACAGGCACTCAGTATAGTGTGGAGGAAGAGCTTGGACACGGGAGAGATACCAGATGCACTTAAAGTGGCAGACATAGCCCCTCTACACAAGGGAGGGAGCAAAGCATTGGCAAAGAATTATAGACCAGTTTGCACTGACATCGCACATAATAAAAGTATTTGAGAGAGTGATTAGGAGTCAGTCACCAATTTCATGGAGACCAATGACCTCACAACCCAGGCCAA
>WNGS01087071.1:0-12514 GCA_020271785.1 Procambarus virginalis
TATAGTTACAATGTCACACGTTATAGTTACATGTCAGCTAGTTACAGAGAAAGTGCTATTTCAAGAGCTATATATTTACAGTAGGTCATTATACATTAATGGTAGGTCTTATCGCTAGTATAATAGTTTGACCAATGGATATTACATAGGGGAGTCATAGGGGAGCTTCTGTTTATTATTAGTCTTCACAACACACTACTTGCTTCCCAATCTCATATGTCGTTTATCTACTGGAAGCGAAATATGGATACAGTGCAAGGATTTCAGGTAAGCTGAGTGCAACTCCGGGTTTGCAGGTTTTTACACAGTTCCCCCCATTCCTCATCACGGCCCTTGTGGATTTGTTCATTTGATGCATGAGGCTATTAATTGTGATTACTGTGTACATTGAAGTGAGGGCGAATTAAGAGGTAGAACAGCTTGCTGGCAGAGCCCGAGTGCATGGGGGAATTGTGTAAAACCCTGGTTTATGTCTCGGAGAGGCTGCAGGGTCCGTGTGAGGTCAGTGGAACTCCCGGTTACAATTATTTTCCATGCCTAGTCGACTAAGGCAGCGTCTGGGATCATCCCGGACGTAAGTTCGAACCCTCATCACGGCCCTTGTGGATTTGCTCATTTAATTAACAATTAATTACTTTAGAATTACCCAGCTATATATGTGTCTAAGATTACATTACATGTGCAAATGCTGAGACAATTATGCTACATGCATACAGAAACCTTGAAACGGTATGCATTATGAAATGTGTATACATGCGCACAAAGTTCCAGATTAAACGATACGTGGCAAGCATAATATGAGTTGAAACAAAATAAAGTTGTGCTGGATGAATTGGGGATGGGGGTGTCCGGCGAAGCTCCCAATACACCAGCGGCTGGCGCAGAGCCGGATTATTGCATCCATGCATGGAGACCTCATCTTCAGAAAGACATAGATGCTCTAGAGAAGGTGCAACATCGGGCAACAAAAATAGTCCTAGAGCTTAGTCATCTCTCGTATCAGGAACGGTTGAGGGCCACAGGGCTAACAACACTGCAAACCAGGCGTGACAGGGCGGATCTCATTGAAACTTTTAAATACTGAACAATTTGGAGGATGTTGATCCAGACAGTTTCTGCAAAAGGTCAGATGTAACACGAACAAGGAACAACGGATTCAAGCTCAACAAACCACAGTGTAGGGCAGAAAATAAGAGATGCTTTTTCACCCACAGGGTTGTAAACCCGTGGAACCGCCTACCCGCCGAAGCCGTAACACAAAAATTCTGCTGGGTTTTAAAATGCAGCTAGAAAGATCAGCAGCAGGGCAAATAGGGGGGGGGGACCTTTGACAAGCCGCCGGCTTCCTGTCCTCGTAGAGGGGGCCCTCGGTATATTATATGCCTGCTAAGTAATAGGTTATAACTTTTAATAACATTATCTTGTGGTTTAAATATTGACCAATAATTTATATATGAAACGTACAAATCTTGTGTCTGAACTGCCCGAAATGGTAGACTTTTTTTAATTATCAAAATTAGGTATACACAGCAATATGCTGCTACCATATTCTTTATGAGATATTACAGTGTAGATCAAGAACTAGCTATAGGTTCAACTATTATTTCCATCTCACAGGATGGTTCATATATGGATGGATTCAGGGAGAAAAAATACCTGCCTCAATACAAAAACAAATCAACAATGACTCAGGGAGAACATAAAATATAAGGCTGATCTGTTACCCTCCACTAGCAAAAGTACAGCACAAGAATATCTTCCAATATTCCTGAGTGTATTAAGTAATTACAGAGCTCAAAGTACCTCAATACCATTAGGTCTGAAGTCACTTATAACAGGGGCAATCACAGATATAGTGTTGGAGAGTATGTCCCAGCTCTTGTTCACATGGTTTACAGTTGGAATGTTCACCATTGGGGGGATTCATTACCTGCAGCAACCTGCCATAGATGTCGAAATGGTAGAAATATATGGGTGGGATCCGTCTTCTATAGCTTGTAAACTTGTATTCTAGGGCCCTACTCCCCGCCCCTGTCCCCCATGGCCCAAGAACAAGTCAAGACTTAGTCTTAGTCTTAGCTAGCTCTATCTATAAATCCATCAACTTTTGTATCTTACCCTGTATGTATGTACCTTACCTGAATAAATATTTGTATTTGTATTTTTATAAGTCCCATCTCCCCCTGCCCCAGCCCCCACCCCAGCCCGAGGGCTGCGCCTCTCATCGCTCAACTGTTTCCGATTCAGATTTTCAACTATTAAATTACTCTGCTCTGTTTTCTAATTACAATCAATAAGACTAAAACTATTCAAGCTAAATAAAACGTCATTATTTCATTGATGACAATCAGCTAAAATTAAAATATGAAGTAATAATAATAGTTTCCTTATATACAATCGTAATTTAAAGTTCCGTTTGTATTGGTGTAAAATTTAAACGCTGTTGTGTTGTCGTATTTCTGGTACAGTGCTCTCGTCATGTCTTAGTTCTTCGTCGATGGTTCACTGCAAGGTAACTACCTAATTATATGGTTCTTCTAAAATATGTCTAGTTTTCAACATAGGACACTCCAAGTAATCAGTGAAAAATGTTGGAGTATCTGCACTGTTGATGTCCGGTTAAAATTAGTCATTTGTGTAAGAGATTCGAATTTTACATTATTTGCTGACGGTTTATGGAGTTGCAATGTAATCTATGAATAATAAGTGTTGTTGTATACCTTGTATAAAGAGTTGTTGACCAGTAGAGTAGAGTTAACACAGTTATCGTGCAGTCTTGGAGATTGTATCTCCAAGAAAGCGCAGTTAGCTGACCAACTAACTTGTATACAGTTGGTCGGTATTTTAATATCTGCAGACCTATTATCTAAAGCCTATTATAATCTAAGGCCTATTGATATATTGCTCTTAGGATACAGTATTTAGGCTGCACTGTTCAACGTCACAGTCCATTGCGCGTTATTAGTTATTTATTTATTTATTTATTTATTATTTATTTATTTATATACAAGAAGGTACATTGGGTTTGTGAGAATACATTGAATAGTACAGTATTTACAGTCTTGTAAAGCCACTAGTACGCGCATCATTTCGGGCAGGTCCTTAATCTAACAGATAATTTTAAGTAGTAATTTCTATCAGAATTAATAAATGATAACAAATACATTGCAAGAAAAAAAAATGAGATGAGAGAGCTTATAAGTATATTAAAGCACATTGGCATATTAAAGCTCTGATTGATTACATTGACAGCTTGATTGGTATTCATTACATTGGACAGCTTGATTGGAATTAAAGTTCAGTCCACGAATGCTATATATTTATTTATTTATTTATTTAAAGAAGGTACATTGGGTTTATGAGGGTACATAACATTGGGGTTCTTACGTTCTTGCAAAGCCACAAACATGCATAGCGTTTCGGGCAGGTCCTTAATCTAACAAATAAGGTAAGATTATTAATACAGTAGATTACCACATCAGCCTATCATTACCATTAATAGGTTAATAGGCTATTAATAATTAATAGGCTTTACAAGAATGTAAATACCATGCTATGTATCCTCACAAACTCAATCTACCTTCTTGTATATCATAAATAAATAAAATAAAATAAGATACATTGTAGCAAAATTTGAGTTCAACAAAATAACAATATAAATTGATGGCAATGATTTCAATAGTGAAGTTACAAGTCTTAATAACTAATATTGGAATGTGGGTAGTACAAGATACAGTGTGAGTTTGAAGTATTAGGTAGGAAACTATGAGGATGAAATTAGTACTTTTTTATTTTACTTTTGAATAAGGCATAGGTTGGACAATTTTTTTTAATTCATTAAGGACTGGGGTTCCATTGACTAGGTCCTTTTATTTGCATGGAGTGTTTGCACAGATTTAGTCTGACTCTTGGAATATCAAAGATATTTTTATTTCTGGTGTGGTGCTCATGGGTTCTATTACATCCATCAAGGAAATGTCTCAGCTCAGGGTTAGCATTTAGGAACATGGTTTTGTACATGTAATTAGCACAAGAGAATGTGTGTGGAGTGAGTGTATGTTTAGCATGTATAGGGATTTAAACAGAGGGGCTGTGTGTTGTTTGAAGACAGAGTTTGTTACAGTTCTGATAGCAGATTTTTGCTGGGTGATGATAGGCTTCAGGTAATTTGTAGTAGTTGAACCCCATGCATAGAGGCTGTATGAAAGATTAGGGATGGATTGTTGTTGTACTTAGAAAATTATTTTGTGTGTTAACAAGCTTAGGTATACACAGCAAATTGTGTGACAAATTGCCAACATGGGTTCAGGGAGGGTAAATCTTGCCTTTCTGGCTTAATAGAATTCTACAGCCAGGTGACAAAGATTAAGCAAGAAAGAGAAGGATGGGCGGACTGCATTTTCTTGGACTGTTGGAAAACCTTTGACACAGTACCCCATACGAGGCTCATACATAAGCTGGAGAAACAGGCAGGAGTAACTGGTAAGTTTCTCCAGTGGATAAGGGAGTACCTAAGCAACAGGAAGCAGAGAGTTACAGTGAGGGGTAAGACCTCAGATTGGCGTGAAGTCGCCAGTGAAGTCCCACAGGGCTCTATACTCGGACCTATCCTGTTTCTGATATACTGTACTTAAATGATCTCCCAGAGGGTATAAAATCATTTCTCTCAATGTTTGCTGACAATGCCAAAATTATGAGAAGGATTAAGACAGTGGAGGACTGCTTAAGGCTTCAAGAAGACCTTGCCTTGAGGTTACCTTGAGATGGTTTCGGGGTTTAGCGTCCCCGTGGTCCGGCCCTAGACCAGGCCTCCTCGTTGCTGGACTGGTCAACCAGGCAGTTGGACCTGGACAGACTTAAGGAATGGTCGAACAAATAGTTGTTAGAGATTAACCCAAGCAAATGTAATTACAAATGTAATTACAATTAATTACATTGTAATTACAATGTAATGTAATGAAGTTAGGTATAGGGAGCAGGAGGCCAGATACAAGGTATCATTTGGGAGATGTAATTCTTCAAGAATCAGATAGAGAGAAAGACTTTGGGGTTGATATCATGCCAGACATGTCCCCTAAAGCCCATATCAAGAGGATAACATCAGTGGCATATGCCAGGTTGGCCAACATAAGAACAGCATTTAGAAACTTGTGTAATAATTCAGAACTTTGTATACCACATATGTCAGACCAATCCTGACATATGCAGCTCCAGCATGGAGTCCATATGCAGCCAAGCATAAGACTAAACTGGAAAGGTTCAAAGGTTTGCGACCAGACTAGTACCCGAATTGAGAGGTATGAGCTACTAGGAGAGACTACGGGAATTAAACTTCACGTCACTGGGAGACAGAAGAGTTAGGGGGGACACGATCACCACATTTAAGATTCTCAAAGGAACAGATAGGGTAGATGAAGACAGGCTATTTAACACAAGGGGTACATTCACTAGGGGACATTGGTGGAAACTGAGTGCCCAAATGAGCCATAGAGCTATTAGAAAGAATTTTTGTAGTGTCAGAATAGTTGATAAATGGAATGCATTATTTTTAGGAAGTGATGTGGTGGAGGCAGACCCTATACACAGTTTCAAGTGTAGATATGATAGAGCCCAATAGGCTCAGGAACCTGTACATCAGTTGATTGACAGTTGAGAGGTGGGACTAAAGAGCCAGAGCTTAACCCTCACAAGCACAACTAGGTGAGTACAGCAATGTGCTGCAACCATATTATATATGAAGGGTTACAGAGTGTAGATGAAGAGCCAGCTATGATGTCTGAGTTCATTTAATATCCCCATTTCAATATAGAATGGTTGTCATACATACATGGTAAGGGTAGAGTACAAGAATATCTTTCAATATTAGTGAGTGTATGAAGTAGTTACAGAGCTCAAAATATCTCGTTCAATTTGGTCTGAAATCATCATTAATAACGGGGCAATCACAGATATAGTAATTCCAATTGTAAACTATGTTCACATAGTTTAAAATTGAAATACTCACCATTGGATGATTAATTCCTGCAGTCATCTGCCATAGGTATTGGTCTCCCTGCCTAATTCTGGCAATTACAATGTCACACTGACTGCAGGATGTTTTGTGCTACTGTATCTGTATGTATATAATTCTCGGTCCTTGTCCCGCACCATATTGGAATCTTACCCAACTGTCAGTTTGGTTACCCCATGTATAGGATTCCAAAAATGTGTAACCATGTTAAAATAGAGAAGCGGCCAAACTGAGAGCAGCCCGTCCTTAGGCCAGGCACGTTAACAGTTGCCGTCCCCCCAAGACGCACCCATCAATTTTAATGTACTGCATATTATAAATAGTTTATTCTCATATATAAATTAAAATTTTATTCATAAGTTAGGTTAGGTGTTAAAGGTTCTGTTGACGATTATTTGAAAGTACATGGGTGAAGCATTTACAGCATGTTAATTAATAATAATGGTTTTTTATTAACTTAACAACTTTTTTATTAAGTCTTGAAAAATGTTTTCCCAAATTTGTTTTCGTCTGTTCCAACATTGTTGCACATTTTTTGGTATATTATAATAATATATGCAGTGTTTATAATAATATATGCAGGGATTAACATCTTATAACTCTCAAGTTTGCCTTATCTTACGGGTGCAAAGTGGGGTAACTTTTTTGTGACATCTATATTTAACAAAAAGTACTTTCCTCTTTCAAACAATGTTATATTACATTTATAACGTCTCTTAAATGGGTACAATCTCTCAGTGTCTAGGTGATGTTCTTCACTCGTGGTGCAAATTCTGCATCTTCGCTGCTCGGCTGTTGTTTCCATTCCTAATTTCCTGGGTACTTGTATACAAGACGAATTGTTGTAATTATGGATTCATTCCTTCTGCCACCTCCTTTTCATCCATAATGACTAAGGTTGTCTGCTGCGACTGCATTGTACTAGCGTACAGATTCACAGACTTGCTCTGCTGTCCCTCTTCCTCGGCTACTTTGTCATGGTGATCTTGTTGCTTGATGATGTCCTTGATTTGTAAAAGGGTCTTGGGAGATGAAGTATTCAGTGAAATCTTCAGTACCCTCAGCAGGAAGCACATTTGCTCGTTCGTTTTTGCAGATTCCAACGTGAGAGGGACTCACGGGAACTTGATTATTCTTCCCTGGCTCGAAAGCATTTTCACCGTTCTAATGATTTCAGCCACTATCCCTCTGTTTAATGCCAGGTATTTTTTGAGACTTGGGTCAGTGCAGATCACTGTTTTTCTTGCTCTCCGTTCTAGATACATATATTAATTCTATAACTGGCAGTGAGCTCTGCTGGCTTGAGGAAGCGTTTTTCTCAATACGATCTTTTTCTTCATTTTCGTTTTAGAAGGTATTAATTCTGATTACAGTGCATGCTGCTCCGTTTATGCCATTAGTAGGGATAGCTGATTCATCAGTGTAGATTTAATCTAATTCATTTAATTAATTTCCTCGAAATATACAGTATATTTCTCATTTCTTGAGGTAACGTGCTGGACTTCTTCGTTGGCATCTCATATATATTTAAATCTTACATGGTTCTTCCTCCCAGGGAGCAGACATCCTTAAGGCATCAACTCATGTGCTTGCTCAAGAAGGTGGAGTTCTTCAAGAAAGCATACTAATTGATATTGCCACTTTGAGTTTTTTTCTCCTATACCTACCTTGAGGTTACCTTGGGGTGATTTCGAGGCTTAGTGACCCCGCGGCCCGGTCGTCGACCAGGCCGCGGTTGCTAGACTGGTCAACCAGGCGTTGTTGTTGTCGTTGTTGCTAGACTGGTCAACCAGGCTATTGGACGCGCCTGCTCGCATCCTGATGTATGAGTCACAGCCTGGTTGATCAGGTATCTTTTGGAGGTGCTTATCGAGTTATCTCTTAAACACTGCTAGGGGTCGGCCAGTTATGCCCCTTTGTGTAGTGGAAGCGTGTTGAACAGTCTCGGATGTTGATAAGAGTTCTCTCGCAGAGTACCTGTTGCACCTCTGCTCTTCAATGGGGGTATTCTGCACAACCTGCCATGCCTTCTGGTCTCATGTGATGTTATTTCTGTGTGCAGGTTTGGGACCAGCCCCTCTACTATTTTCCACGTGTAAATTATTGTGTATCTCTCCCGCCTGCGCTCAAGAGAATATAGATTTAGGCTCTTTAGTCGGTCCCAATAGTTTAGATGTTTTACTGAGTGGATTCTTGCAGTTAAGGATCTCTGCACGCTCTCCAGGTCAGCAATGGGGAGCCGGTCGGCCGAGCGGACAGCACGCTGGACTTGTGATCCTGTGGTCCTGGGTTCGATCCCAGGCGCCGGCGAGAAACAATGGGCAGAGTTTCTTTCACCCTATGCCCCTGTTACCTAGCAGTAAAATAGGTACCTGGATGTTAGTCAGCTGTCACGGGCTGCTTCCTGGGTTGGAGGCCTGGTCGAGGACCGGGCCGCGGGGACACTAAAAAAAAAGCCCCGAAATCATCTCTAGAATCTCTCCAGCTTTGAAAGGGGCTGTCATTGTGCAGCAGTATTCCACTCTAGAGAGCACTAGCGTCTTGAAAAGTATCATCATTGGTATAGCATCTCTAGTGTGAAAGATTCTTGTTATCCAACCTGTCATTTTTCTTGCAGTTGTGACGGCTACTTTATTGTGTTCTTTAAATGTAAGGTCTTCCGGCATGAGTACACCCAAATCCTTTACATTGCCTTTTCGTTCTATGTAATGACTTGACTGCGTTTTGTACTTGATTTCCGTTTTTATATTTTCATTTTTTTCCGTAGCGCATGAGCTGGAACTTCGTTAAACACCATATTTTCTGTAGCCCATAGAAAGACCTGATTTACGTCTGATTGTTGATTTGCCGTGTCCTCTATATTGTCTACTCTCACAATTCTCACCTATAATTGGTGTAGGTAGAACTCAAGTGTTTTCTTTGCAATATTAGTGTAGGGGGGGGGGGTTTCTGGCACTCTTATAGCAACCCTGTGGAGAAATGCCCAACAGACCACTGGAACATTATCTAACACAGTGCACAGTTACAAACCCATTAAGATTTCAACTTAGATTCAACAGAACATAAGAAGTTGTTAAACACATAGGGTAAAATCTTACTGAAGCGACCATACGATTCATAAATACTCATACTCGGCCTAAGTAAAACAGAAACAAGTAACACTTAGTGGGCCAGCCAGAGGTTTAGGGCCCACGCAGGAATATCCCTGCGCAATAAAATTGCAATCTAAACATTCAGTTCCTTGATCTTGATGATTATTTTTGGTACTCAACTAATTATTGCCATGGCTTCATTTTGTATGCTTTTGATTTTTGTTTATATCTTTGAGGGATACGTGCATAACACTGGTACAACATAGTCTGGACGTATCGTACACATACAATGTACATCAATTTAAGTACGGCAATAGAAGCTCCGTTACCATTCCAGGACATGATTCTCTGTGCTCTGAGCAGCCCATCCTCCGAGTAGACAGTACGTTTTAATACTAAATGCAATAAGTACAATCCTGACTATCGACATATTACATAAATAAACTTGATCGCCAGCATCGCACCAAAATATTATAAATATTAGAGTTTACCTGAAAAGCTGTATAGAAAACCACGACCTAACTTAACCTTGGGAGTGTAGGAAGACATGCATGTAAATAGCATTTATTGCTTTTTAATTACGGTTAGTACTTAACCTAAAGTTATATTGATATTACAATTTTATAAAAATAATAAAACAAAATTAAAGTCTTTCAATAAATTATAAAGTAACTCAGGATATTTTCAAATTTTGTATAAAATCTCTATTGTTTAATAACACTGAAAAAGGAAATTCTTTATATTTAAATCTTGAGTGCAGAGAATTGGACACGAAACTTAAACCTAAAAATTTTCAGTATATTAACAGAAAATGAAGAGAATATATGGGGAGGTAAATGTAACAGCACAATTAGGGGATATTTTGTACTATGCAGACAGTCAGGAATGTGCTTATTACATTTAGTATTAAAACGTACTGTCTATTCGGAGGAAGAATTTGCCCTGAGACGGCTCTTACGTGCTCCTACCAGTTGATAAAAATCCTCTTGTCCTTGCTATAGGCGACAGTAACTCGATAATGGTTAACCCATTCAAGAACTTCACCATTAATGTGTAGGTCTTCGGTTTCTCTCCTCTTGTGATGGGAGTAAGATTTTGTCTTATTTCTGGAGAGAGTGAAGTCAAGTTTAATACATTTTCTTCAAGGAAGTTGAATTAATGTTCTGATAACAAGCCCATTCAGATGGACTTGTATCAGGGCATAACCTTGCAAATCCCACTTGTTATACTGTTTCCGGACACTCGATATTAGCAATGACATTCACTAACTTGGTAAATAGTGTGGGGCATAAGATTCCTCCTTTAAATGAGCCGTTAAACGTATCTTTGGCTTTCCTTCCTGTGAGATTGTCTTGCTGATGGTAGGTGCAGTTTGCATGAAGGTCTATCCTCCTGATGACTGCACGAGTACAAATGTTGGGAGACGCGTTTATGTTGAGAATGGCTAAGTTTCAAAAGTGTTTGTTATCTTGTACTGCAGATAGATGAGCGGCGACCAGAGGCGTGTGTTAGAGGGAGACTTGCCACACTGTAGGGCGGGATGTTGTTTTTATGGCGTCAGCTGATCGTTGGTGTTGCGGCGAGGCAGTTGTTTTCTGTGTTTGGCTGCTGGGGGCGCCAGGTATAAATGTGACAGGTCAAATGTGGCCCGATTTGTTGGTCGACTAGAGATATTTAGCCATGCTTTGACTATTTGATATTTTCATGTAACTGTGGTCACCACCTCTTATAATGCTTGATGGTAAAGGTATTTTAAGTGGCCTAAATACTTGTTTGAAATTTACTCTGGCCTTCTTCTTCTTGAGAATAGGTGCAGTTTGCATGAAGGGTTAACCCTCCCGATGACTGCACCAGGACAGACGTAAGGAGATGCGTTGACGGTTAGGATGAGAAGAAAGTCAAAAGCGGTAGATGTGATGGGCCGTAGAGAGAGGAGAGGCGGCGAAAACAGAGTCGAACGTTAGAGGGAGACACCCCGCACCAGGGGGCGGGTCGTCGGTCACGGTGGCAGCTGACCCACGCACGGCTTAGCAGTGTGTGCAAGACGGGAACTAATACTTCTCCGGAAACTTGTATATCGGAAAGCGCAAGCAGTACGCTTCCCAAATCACCCGCTCGTCAGCGGGCAGCCGGCCACCAGCGGCGCCCTCGGCTGAGACATCCTATCCGGCACCCGATACACAAACTCCTTCACCCGCGACACCCAGATAGTGGACGAGCACCACGGGATCGGAAGCACCCGGGCATCTCGATAAGGCCCAACTCCGGACCCTCACAGGGCACGACTCCAGCAGACGGAACCAGGCAATCCCCAGACCGGAGCAAGGAAGGAGGGGATACAGCAGGGGATGCAGGCGCGGCACCGACCCCACCACCGGGCACAGGACCCGAGGCCCCCCGGCGCACATCTTTCCGCAACATCACGACGAGGTCCCGATCATCAGGGACAACCCCCCACTGCGGAGATCCAACAGCAGGAGACGCAGGAGGAGAGGCACAGGTAGCAACTTCGGAGTCTCTCACAGCACCAACATCCTCGGAGGGGGGCGCCAGATCATCATACTCCCCCACTCCTCCCAGGCACACCACGAGGGGAGACACACTCCGAGCCCGCCGTGAACGCTTCGAGACAGGTCGCACCACACCACGCCAGCAGGCCCCGCCGCAGGCACGGCCACCATCTTCACATCCACACAGGTCACACCAGCACTGTCCGAAGAGTCCACAGAGGCCACATCACCCACACTGTCCACATCATCCAGGGAAACAGCCTCAGAACACCGACGCGCACGCTTCTGCAAAGGGATGGAAGAGCAGAACTACAGTTGTCAGCACACACAGGCACGGCAGGCACCTCTCCCTGCCGAAGCACCCCCTCTAAAACAGCAGAACCCGTATTCCCGGGAGCCGGTATCACATCCACAGCGGGACATGGACCTCCACGGGACATCCTGCACAACCACGCAGCTCAGGCGACGGCCCCACACCCACACACACCGGCTCAACAGCCCCAGGGGCCACAGCAGGCACCAGACGGGTTGCCGCAGGCCGTAGAATTCACCTCAACAGGCAGAGCAGCAGCAGACAATCAGGCGCCGCAGGCACAGTACCCACTCCATCCTCAGAACCGTCCGAAAGTAACAAGGTGGGAAATCCTCCGCACAAAACATGCACCCGACCAGCTGCTCCCACGTCGCACGCTGCAGCCAGATGACCCTCGTGACCACACCGATAACAGGTGCGCGGTTGACCCCGATACTGGCAGCGGAGCGTGTACCCAACACGGACATCGACGACGGTACACTACACTTCAGCGACATTGTCAGGGTGCGGAGCCGTCAAGCATACCAACACAGTGCCCGGCAACGCCCTGTTCCAACGACCACTTAACACTGTCCCAAACCGTTCGAAC
>WNGS01087072.1:0-32019 GCA_020271785.1 Procambarus virginalis
ATATGCAATAAAAACAGGGTTTCTCTCATGATCAAATATTACTCGCTATTTTAACGAGGTACGATTGTTTGATTGAATATCTGTAGTGAATTCGTCACTACAACGAAGCGGGGGCTTACTCCCGCCGTTTACCCGTTGGTGCTTTATCTGTGCCAGAACATTGCCAGAGACTGGAGGAGGTTCAACGGGTCAACGGCGGGGAGTAGCCCCCCCTCTCGCATGTAGTGAACGAATTGACTACATATACGATATATATGATGCAACTCGTATTTAATTGCAAATGCACATTAAATACATATTTTCAATCCCCATTCGTATCTCGTTAAATTAGCGAGTAAGATATTGATTAGGAAGAAACCCTGTTTTATTGCATATTTTCGACGTTTCAGTCGGATAAGAGCCGTTTTAGCTCTAATCAGATAAGTTGCCGTTGCCTCCTCCGCATCAGCTCTAATGCGCTGAAACCTCGAAATATGCAATAAACAGGGTTTCTCTCATGATCAATATATTACTCGCTATTTTAACGAGGTACGATTGTTTGATTGAATATATGTAGTGAATTCGTTCACTACAAGCGAGAGCGGGGGCTTACTCCCGCCGTTTACCCGTTGGAGCTTTATCTGTGCCAGAACATTGCCAGAGACTGGGAGAGGTTCAACGGGTCAACGGCGGGAGTAAGCCCCCACTCTCGCATGTAGTGATCGAATTCACTACATATACGATATATATGATGCAAACTCGTATTTAATTGCAAATGCACATTAAATACATTATTTTTAATCAACCATTTGTATCTCGGTAAAGTAGTGAGTAGGACATTGATTAGGCGAGGAACCTTGTTTTTATTACATATTTCGACGTTTCAGCCGCATTAGAGCTGTTTTAGCTCTAATCAGACTCCGCATCAGCTCTAATGCGGCTGAAACGTCGAAATATGCAATAAAAACAGGGTTTCTCTCCTAATCAATATCTTACTCGCTAATTTAACGAGATACGAATGGTTGATTGAAAATAATGCATTTAATATGAATTTGCAATTAATTACGGGTATACATCAGATTTGTCGCATATATAGTGAATTAATAACAATAAACTGACAATCCGTATCCAAGGAGAGAAACCCTGATTTTATTGCATATTTCGACGTTTCAGGCGCATTAGAGCTGTTTTTGCAGTACATCTTCTTTCTGTAACATACACGGAAAATCTGGAACATTTTAGTTAATTCTAATGAAAACACATTGATTTGTGTGATTTGAACGAATAATGGACTATCTCGTCGTTTTTCCCACGTTTTTAAGGATTGCCAGTTTATTGTTATTAATTCATTACATATGCAACAAATCTGATGTATACGCGTAATTAATTGCAAATTCACAATAAATACATTATTTTCAATCAATCATTTGCATCTCTATAAGGTAGCGAGTAGGACATTGATTAGGAGAGAAACCTTGTTTTTATTGCATATTTCGACGTTTCAGCCGCATTAGAGCTGTTTTAGCTCTAATCAGACAAGTTACCGTTGCCCCAAATTCTGGCTCTCTGCACATATTCGCAGTTTTAATTACGACTTTTTATACCGAAATATGGCAATTACTTAGAGAAACGATGGGTCACCTTTTGCCCAAACCCCAACTGCGGTTTACAAAATATCCCAAACATCCCAAATTCGACGATTGAACCATATTTTGGAGCCAAATTCTGGCTCTCTTCACGTATTCGCAGTTTGAAATTACGAATTTTTATACCGAAAATATGCCAATTACTGATAGCGGCGATGGGTCACATTTTGCCCAAACCCACCCTGCAGTTTTCAAAATATCCGAAACATCCCAAATTCGACCCTTAAGCCAAATTTTGGAGCCAAACTCTGGCTCTCTGAACGTATTCGCAGTTTGAAATTACGACTTTTTATACCGAAAATATGCCAATTACTGAAAGCAGCGATGGATCGCATTTTGCCCAAACCCTCCCTGCAGTTTTCAAAATATCCCAAACATCCCAAATTCGACGCTTGAGCCATATTTTGGAGCAAAATTCTGGCTCTCTGCACTTATTCGCAGTTTGAAATTACGATTTTTTTTACCGAAAATATGCCAATTACTGAGATCGGCGATGGGTCACATTTTGCCCAATCCCCCCTGCAGTTTTAAAATATATCACAAACATCCCAAATTCGACCCTTGAACCATATTTCGGAGCCAAATTCTGGCTCTCTGCTCGTATTCGCAGTTTGAAATTTCAAATTTTATACCGAAAATGTGCCAATTACTTAGAGCGCCGATGGGTCATATTTTGCCCAAACCCCCCTGCAGTTTCAAAATATCCCAAACATTCCAAATTCGACGCTTGAGCCATATTTTGGAGCCAAATTCTGGATCTCTGCACTTATTCGCAGTTTGAAATTACGACTTTTTTTACCGTAAATATGCCAATTACTGAGAGCAGCGATAGGTCACATTTTGCCCAACCCCCCCCTGCAGTTTTACAATATATCACAAACATCCCAAATTCGACCCTTGAGCCATATTTTGGAGCCAAATTCTGGCTCTCTGCAAGTATTCGCAGTTTGAAATTACGACATTTTATACCGAAAATGTGCCAATTACTGAGAGCGGCGATGGGTCACATTTTGCCCAAACCCCTCTGCATTTTTCAAAATATCCGAAACATCCCAAATTCGACGCTTGAGCCATATTTTGGAGCCAAATTCTGCATCCCTGCACTTATTCGCAGTTTGAAATTACGACTTTTTATACCGTAAATATGCCAATTACTGAGAGCAGCGATGGGTCACATTTTGCCCAAACCCCCCCTGCAGTTTTAAATATATCACAAACATCCCAAATTCGACCCTTGAGCCATATTTTGGAGCCAAATTCTGGCTCTCTGCACGTCTTCGCAGTTTGAAATTACGACATTTTATACCGAAAATGTGCCAATTACTGAGAGCGGCGATGGGTCACATTTTGCCCAAACCCCTCTGCAGTTTTCAAAATATCCGAAACATCCCAAATTCGACCCTTGAGCCATATTTTGGAGCCAAATTCTGGCTCTTTGTATGTATTCGCAGTTTGAAATTACTACTTTTATACCGAAAATATGCCAATTACTGAAAGCAGCGATGGATCGCATTTTGCCCAAACCCACCCTGCAGTTTTCAAAATAGCCCAAACATCCCATGCGAGAGTGGGGGCTTACTCCTGCCGTTTACCCGTTGGATCTCCTCCAGTCTCCGGCAATGTTCTCGCACAGAGAAAGCTCCAACGGGTAAACGGCCGGAGTCAACCCCCGCTCTTGCATGTAGTGAACGAATTCACTACATATATTCAATCAACCAATCGTACCTCGTTAAAATAGCGAGTAACATATTGATCATGAGAGAAACCCTGTTTTTATTGCATGTTTCGACGTTTCAGCCGCATTAGAGCTGATTCGGAGGAGGCAACGGCAACTTGTCTGATTAAAGCTAAAACCGCTCTAATCCAGCTGAAACGTCGATATATGCAGTAAAAACAGGGTTTCTCTCCTAATCAATATCTTACTCGCTAATTTAACGAGGTACGAATAGTTGATTGAAAATAATGTATTTAATGTGAATTTGCAATAAATTACGCGTATACATCAGATTTGTCGCATATGTAATGAATTAATAAGAATAAACTGACAATCCGCATCCAAGGAGAGAAACCCTGATTTTATTGCATATTTCGACGTTTCAGCCGCATTATAGCTGTTTTTGCAGTACATCTTTTTTCTGTAACATACACGGAAAATCTGGAACATTTTAGTTAATTCTAATGAAAACACATTGATTTGTGTGATTTGAACGAATAATGGACTATCTCGTCGTATTTCCCACGTTTTTAAGGATTGCCAGTTTATTGTTATTAATTCATTACATATGCGACAAATCTGACGTATACGCGTAATTAATTGCAAATTCACATTAAATACATTATTTTCAATCAACCATTCGTACCTCGTTACAATAGCGACTAAGATATTGATTAGGAAAGAAACCCTGTTTTTATTGCATATTTCGACCTTTCAGCCGCATTAGAGCTGATGCGGAGGAGGCAACGGCAACATGTCTGATTAGAGCTAAAACAGCTCTAATGCGGCTGAAACGTCGAAATATGCAATAAAAACAAGGTTTCTCGCCTAATCAATGTCCTACTCGCTACTTTACCGAGATACAAATGGTTGATTGAAAATAATGTATTTAATGTGCATTTTCTATTAAATACGAGTTTGCATCATATATATCGTATATGTAGTGAATTCGTTCACTACATGCGAGAGAGGGGGCTTACTCCCGCCGTTTACCCGTTAGACCTCCTCCAGTCTCCGGCAATGTTCTGGCACAGAGAAAGCTCCAACGGGTAAACGGCGGAAATAAGCCGTTTATTTCAATGGGTCACAATAAAATGGGTCACAATAAAATGTGACCCATCGCTGCTCTCAGTATATGGCATACTTTCGGTATAAAAATTCGTAATTTCAAACTGCGAATACGGGCAGAGAGCGAGAATTTGGCTCCAAAATATGGCTCAAGCGTCGCATTTGGGAAGTTTGAGATATTTTGAAACCTGCAGGAAGGGTTTGGGCAAAATGTGATCCATCGCCGCTTTCAGTAATTGGCATATTTTCAGTAATTGGTTACAGAAAGAAGATGTACTGCAAAAACAGCTCTAACGCGGCTGAAGGAAAGCGAACTATCAGGGGGAAAGCACCAAGTCATTACGACTATATAGCACTGGGAAGGGGTCAGGATAAGGATTTGGGATGGGACGAGGGGAAGGAATGGTGCCCCAACCACTTGGACGGTCGGGGCTTGAACGCCGACCTGCATGACGCGAGACCGTCGCTCTACCGTCCAGCCTAGCGGCTGAAACGTCGAAATATGCAATAAAATCAGGGTTTCTCTCCTTGGATACGGATTGTCAGTTTATTGTTATTATTTCATCACACATGCGACAAATAAGATGTATACGCGTAATTGATTGCAAATTCACATTAAATACATTATTTCAATCAACCATTCGTACCTCGTTAAATTAGCGAGTAAGATATTGATTAGGAGAGAAACCCTGTTTTATTGCATATTTCGACGTTTCAGCCGCATTAGCGCTGTTTTTGCAGTACATCTTCTTTTTGAAACATACACGGAAAATCTGGAACATTTCAGTTAACTCTAATGAAAACACATTGATTTTTGTGATTTGAACGAATAATGGACTATCTCGTCGTTTTTCCCACGTTTTTAATGATTGCCAGTTTATTGCTATTAATTCATTACATATGCGACAAATCTGATGTATACGAGTAATTAAATGCCAATTCACATTAAATACATTTTTTTCAATCAATCAACATTGCAAATGCACATTAAATACATTATTTTCAATCAACCATTTGTATCTCGGTAAAGTAGCGAGTAGGACATTGATTAGGCGAGAAACCTTGTTTTTATTGCATATTTCGACGTTTCAGCCGCATTAGAGCTGTTTTAGCTCTAATCAGACTCCGCATCAGCTCTAATGCGGCTGAAACGTCGAAATATGCAATAAAAACAGGGTTTCTCTCCTAATCAATATCTTACTCGCTATTGTAACGAGCTACGAATGGTTGATATAAATAATGTATTTAATGTGAATTTGCAATTAATTACGCGTATACATCAGATTTGTCGCATATGTAATGAATTAATAACAATAAACTGACAATCCGTATCCAATGAGAGAAACCCTGATTTTATTGCAAATTTCGACGTTTCAGCCGCATTAGAGCTGTTTTTGCAGCTTTCTGTAACATACATAATCTTCTTTCTGTAACATACACGGAAAATCTGGAACATTTTAGTTAATTCTAATGAAAACACATTGATTTGTGTGATTTGAACGAATAATGGACTATCTCGTCGTATTTCCCACGTTTTTAAGGATTGCCAGTTTATTGTTATTAATTCATTACATATGCGACAAATCTATCTCGTCGTTTTTCCCACGTTTTTAAGGATTGTCAGTTTATTGTTATTACGTCATTACATATGCGACAAATCTGATGTATACGCGTAATTAATTGCAAATTCACATTAAATACATTATTTTCAATCATCCATTCGTACCTCGTTACAATAGCGACTAAGATATTGATTAGGAGAGAAACCCTGTTTTTATTGCATATTTCGACGTTTCAGCCGCATTAGAGCTGATGCGGAGGAGGCAACATTAAATAAAGATGTACTGCAAAATACGTACTCTGCACGTATATATATATATACTTCTTAGACATCTTGGCTCCAAAATATGGCTCAAGCGACGAATTTGGGATGTTTGGGATATTTTGAAAACTGCAGGGAGGGTTTGGGCAAAATGTGACCCATCGCCGCTCTCAGTAATTGGCATATTTTCGGTATAAAAATTCGTAATTTCTAACTGCGAATACGTGCCGAGAGCCAGAATTTGGCCCCAAAATATGGATCAAGCGTCGAACTTGGGTTGTTTGGAATATTTTGAAAACTACAGGGAGGGTTTGGGCAAAATGCGATCCCTCGCTGCTTTCAGCAATTGGCATATTTTCGGTATAAAAGTCGTAATTTCAAACTGCGAATACATGCAGAGAGCCAGAATTTGGTTCCAAAATATGGCTCAAGGGTCGAATTTGGGATGTTTGGGATATTTTGAAAACTGCAGTGGGAGTTTGGTCAAAATGAGACCCATCACCGCTCTCAGTAATTAGCATATTTTGGGTATAAAAATTCGTAAGTTCAAACTGCGAATACGTGCTGAGAGCCAGAATTTGGCTCCAAAATGTGGCTCAAGGGTCGAATTTGGGATGTTTGAGATATATTTTAAAACTGCAGGGGGGTTTGGGCAAAATGTTACCCATCGCTGCTCTCAGAAATTGGCATATTTACGGTATAAAATTCGTAATTTCAAACTGCGAATAAGTGCAGAGAGCCATAATTTGGCTCCAAAATATAGCTCAATCGTTGAATTTAGAATGTTTGGGATATTTTGAAAACTGCAGAGGGGGTTTGGGCAAAATATGACCAATCGCCGCTCTCAGTAATTGGCATATTTTCGGTATAAAAAGTCGTAATTTCTAACTGCGAATACGTGCAGAGAGCCAGAATTTGGCTCCAAAATATGGCTCAAGCGTCGCATTTGGGATGTTTGGGATATTTTGAAAACTGCAGGGAGGGTTTGGGCTAAATGTGATCCATCGCCGCTTTCAGTAATTGGCATATTTTCGGTATAAAAATCTTAATTTAAAACTGCGAATACGTACAGAGAGCCAGAATTTGGCTCCAAAATATGGCTCAATGGTCGAATTTGGGATGTTTGTGATATATTTTAAAACTGCAGGGGGGTTTGGGCAAAATGTGACCCATCACCGCTCTCAGTAATTGGCATATTTTCGGTATAAAAATTCGTAATTTTAAACTGCGATTATGTGCAGAGAGCCAGAATTTGGCTCCCAAATATGGCTCAAGCTTCGAATTTGGGTTGTTTGGGATATTTTGAAAACTGCAGGGAGGGTTTGGGCAAAATGCGATCTATCGCTGCTTTCAGTAATTGGCATATTTTCGGTATAAAGAATCGTAATTTCAAACTGCGAATACGTGCAGAGAGCCAGAATTTGGCTCCAAAATATGGCTCAAGGGTCAAATTTGGGATGTTTCGGATATTTTGAAAACTTCAGGGGGGTTTGGGCAAAATGTGACCCATCGCCGCTCTCAGTAATTGGCAAATTTTCGGTATAAAATTCGTAATTTCAAACTGCGAATACGTGCAGAGCCAGAATTTGGCTCCAAAATATGGCTTAAGTGTCGAATTTGGGATGTTTGGGATATTTTGAAAACTGGAGGGAGGGTTTGGGCTAAATATGATCCATCGCTGCTTTCAGTAATTGGGATATTTTCGGTATAAAATTCGTAATTTCAAACTGCGAATACGTGCAGAGAGTAAGAATTTGGCTCCAAAACTTGGCTCAAGGGTCGAATTTGGGAAGTTTGTGATATATTTTAAAACTGCAGGGGGTTTGGGCAAAATGTGACCCATCGTCGCTCTCAGTAATTGGCATATTTTCGGTATAAAACTTCGTAATTTCAATCTGCGAATATGTGCAGAGAGCCAGAATTTGGCTCTCAAATATGGCTCAATCTTCGAATTTTGGAAGTTTGGGATGTTTTGAAAACTTCAGGGTGGGTTTGGGCAAAATGTGACCCATCGCCGCGCTAAGTAATTGGTCTATTTTCGGTTTAAAATTCGTTATTTCAAAATGCGAATACGTGCAGAGTGCCAGAATTTGGCTCGAAAATGATGCTGAAGCGTCGAATTTGGGATGTTTGGGATATTTTAAAAACTGCAGGGAGGGTTTGGGAAAAATGTGATATACAACTTTTTATGTTACGACTTTTCGGGTAGGCCGTTCCGTTTCTTTACAACCCCAATGGTTCAAAAAACACAGTACTTTTAATATATAAGTGACTAAGTATGCTCTAATACATATGGTCCTCAATGAAAATTATCGTTTTTTTTGTTAATTTGTCCATAATGAATAAGATTCCTTACTGTCGATCTTTATATTAAGAAAAACATCTAAACAAGTTCGTATTGTGTTTTCGTTCAGATAACGTTTCCAGTTACTATTTCCTAGTTATCATTTAATGTAGGTGATCATTATTTTACTGTTATGTATAAAGAAATTTAGCATTATGCATTTATAATACAGAACAATTTGGTGGTTCAACTGCCTCATAATTATGTAAAAGACATCGTGACAAATACTTGATAATTAAAATCAAGATTTTTTTGACAACTATATAATCCTGTTGAAATCATGCCGTTTGGAGTTGTCATACGCTTCTTAGTAAATAATATTAAGTAATGTTTGGCACAATTTATCACTGTATATACAAACTGTTTAGGTATTAATGTATTCGTTTTTTTATGTTTAATATGTTACTTAATCCTAAACTTCTTTTGCAACGTTTATATCTGATATAATTAGTAATTGTCGCGAAACGGCGTATGAAAAAATATATTTCCCCAAATGAAATTAGCGTATCGGCGATGGAGCGGCCACATTTAAAAGTGTATACTCTTGTCACTGTCCTGACATTATTTTTCGATGTACGTATTTCATTTTTTGTACCAATATGTTCGCAATAGAATGTTCTCGAAGAACATAAGTATAAAATTTCACATAAGGATGCGTTCGACCTGCAACAAATATAAAAACTACATCGATCATACTCGGCGTGTCAATAATACAATTGTTTACCACGATGATTCCTGCCATGCTGTTTTCTCAAATAAGCTGTTCGGCTATTAGAGAAAACGTAAATTTCATGGCGAACATTTGTAAATTATCCCCAAGTAGATCGGATCGAAATTGGAATTTATACAAATATTTATTATCGTGACGCCCTCCAGTGTCACCCTTGAGTAACCCGAACAAAACTTAAGAGAGGCGCTCGCGCACCACTGAGTGGCGAAAGTGTTAAATTAATTAATTAAGTAACGTTTAAACGTTCTTTTAGTGTAAATAACGGAAGAAAATGTAAGACATAGTCTACATATCTCTTTCCAAATATCTTTTAATTTTTTCCCCTAATGAAAATAATAAGATTTTGCCAATTTTGCTTAACAAGTACATTAATTATTACCTTTTTTGTTATTATTATTGTAATTAAAAGAATTACACCTTGTGTTTGTTTATGTACAAAACATGGTGTAATAACCAGTTCGTTGCCCCTAAATCAACACAACATAACCAGTTTACTCATGTCGTCGCCCCTAAATCAATAAAAACAACCAGTGTACTATTGTAAATATTCATAGCTTAGGATTTATTATTCTCAGGTTAGTCATTCTTAGGCTCTGTTGTTTTAGGTTAGGTTAGATTATGCTGTAACCTTCGTATGGTGTATACGAACAGACCGACCGGGCAACAACAGCGTGGTTCTGGCCACATCAGTGGTTAATGTGGATTGTTGCTTTACTACACATCAGTTCTGCAATTATTTAGGTAATATTTAACTACTAGTAATTGTCATTAGTTTGACAATATTGCAGAAATTAGGGAATGTCATAAGAGTAGTCACTGGCATTCACAGGGCAACAAAATTGACCAGTTCAGCTTTTTAGTAGGTAAAATATCACAAGAGTTTTGCCCGAAACGATATGCGTGCCAGGAGCTTAAATAAAAACAGGGTTTCTCTCCTTATCAATATCTTACTCGCTAATTTAACGAGGTACGAATGGTTGATTGAAATAATGTATTTAATGTGAATTTGCAATCAATTACGCGTATACATCTGATTTGTCGCATGTGTGATGAATTAATAACAATAAACTGACAATCCATATCCAAGGAGAGAAACCCTGATTTTATTGCATATTTCGACGTTTCAGCCGCTAGGCTGGACGTTAGAGCGACGGTCTCGCCTCATGCAGGTCGGCGTTCAATCCCCGACCGTCCAAGTGGTTGGAGCACCATTCCTTCCACTCGTCCCATCCCAAATCCTTATCCTGACCCCTTCCCAGTGCTATATAGTCGTAATGACTTGGTGCTTTCCCCCTGATAGTTCGCTTTCCTTCAGCCGCGTTAGAGCTGTTTTTGCAGTACATCTTCTTTCTGTAACATACACGGAAAATCTGGAACATTTTAGTTAATTCTAATGAAAACACATTGATTTGTGTGATTTGAACGAATAATGGACTATCTCGTCGTTTTTCCCACGTTTTTAAGGATTGCCAGTTTATTGTTATTAATTCATTACATATGCAACAAATCTGATGTATACGCGTAATTAATTGCAAATTCACAATAAATACATTACTTTCAATCAATCATTTGTATCTCGGTAAAGTAGCGAGTTGGACATTGATTAGGAGAGAAACCTTGTTTTTATTGCATATTTCGACGTTTCAGCCGCATTAGAGTTATTTTAGCTCTAATCAGACAAGTTACCGTTGCCCCAAATTCTGGCTCTCTGCACATATTCGCAGATTTAAATTACGACTTTTTATACCGAAAATATGGCAATTACTTTGAGCGGCGATGGGTCACATTTTGCCCAAACCCCAACTGCGGTTTACAAAATATCCCAAACATCCCAAATTCGACGATTGAACCATATTTTGGAGCCAAATTCTGGCTCTCTGCACGTATTCGCAGTTTGAAATTACGAATTTTTATACCGAAAATATGCCAATTACTGATAGCGGCGATGGGTCACATTTTGCCCAAACCCACCCTGCAGTTTTCAAAATATCCGAAACATCCCAAATTCGACCCTTAAGCCATATTTTGGAGCCAAACTCTGGCTCTCTGAACGTATTCGCAGTTTTAAATTTCGACTTTTTATACCGAAAATATGCCAATTGCTGAAAGCAGCGATGGATCGCATTTTGCTCAAACCCTCCCTGCAGTTTTCAAAATATCCCAAACATCCCAAATTCGACGCTTGAGCCATATTTTGGAGCAAAATTCTGGCTCTCTGCACTTATTCGCAGTTTGAAATTACGACATTTTATACCGAAAATATGCCAATTTCTGAGATCGGCGATGGGTCACATTTTGCCCAATCCCCCTGCAGTTTTAAAATATATCACAAACATCCCAAATTCGACCCTTGAACCATATTTCGGAGCCAAATTCTGGCTCTCTGCACGTATTCGCAGTTTGAAATTTCAAATTTTATACCGAAAATGTGCCAATTACTGAGAGCGCCAATGGGTCATATTTTGCCCAAACCCCTCTGCAGTTTTCAAAATATCCCAAACATCCCAAATTCGACGCTTGAGCCATATTTTGGAGCCAAATTCTGGCTCTCTGCACTTATTCGCAGTTTGAAATTACGACTTTTATACCGAAAATATGCCAATTACTGAGAGCAGCGATGGGTCACATTTTGCCCAAACCACCCCCCTGCAGTTTTACAATATATCACAAACATCCCAAATTCGAATCTTGAGCCATATTTTGGAGCCAAATTCTGGCTCTCTGCACGTATTCGCAGTTTGAAATTACGACATTTTATACCGAAAATGTGCCAATTACTGAGAGCGGCGATGGTCACATTTTGCCCAAACCCCTCTGCAGTTTTCAAAATATCCGAAACATCCCAAATTCGACGCTTGAGCCATATTTTGGAGCCAAATTCTGGATCTCTGCACTATTCGCAGTTTGAAATTACGACTTTTATACCGTAAATATGCCAATTACTGAGAGCAGCGATGGGTCACATTTTGCCCAAACCCCCCTGCAGTTTTAAAATATATCACAAACATCCCAAATTCGACCCTTGAGCCATATTTTGGAGCCAAATTCTGGCTCTCTGCACGTATTCGCAGTTTCAAATTACGACATTTTATACCGAAAATGTGCCAATTACTGAGAGCGGCGATGGGTCACATTTTGCCCAAACCCCTCTGCAGTTTTCAAAATATCCGAAACATCCCAAATTCGACCCTTGAGCCATATTTTGGAGGCAAATTCTGGCTCTTTGTATGTATTCGCAGTTTGAAATTACTACTTTTATACGGAAAATATGCCAATTACTGAAAGCAGCGATGGATCGCATTTTGCCCAAACCCACCCTGCAGTTTTCAAAATATCCCAAACATCCCATGCGAGAGTGGGGGCTTACTCCCGCCGTTTACCCGTTGGATCTCCTCCAGTCTCCGGCAATGTTCTCGCACAGAGAAAGCTCCAACGGGTAAACGGCCGGAGTCAGCCCCCGCTCTTGCATGTAGTGAACGAATTCACTACATATAATCAATCAACCAATCGTACCTCGTTAAAATAGCGAGTAATATATTGACCATGAGAGAAACCCTGTTTTATTGCATGTTTCGACGTTTCAGCCGCATTAGAGCTGATCGGGAGGAGGCAACGGAAACTTGTCTGATTAAAGCTAAAACCGCTCTATTCCGGCTGAAACGTCGATATATGCAATAAAAACAGGGTTTCTCTCCTAATCAATATCTTACTCGCTAATTTAACGAGGTACGAATGGTTGATTGAAAATAATGTATTTAATGTGAATTTGCAATTAATTACGCGTATACATCAGATATGTCGCATATGTAATGAATTAATAACAATAAACTGGCACTCCTTAAAAGCGTGGAAAATACGACGAGATAGTCCATTATTCGTCCAAATAACACAAATCAATGTGTTTTCATTAGAATTAACTAAAATGTTCCAGATTTTCCGTGTATGTTACAGAAAGAAGATGTACTGCAAAAACAGCTCTAATGCAGCTGAAACGTCGAAATATGCAATAAAATCAGGGTTTCTCTCCTTGCATACGGATTGTCAGTTTATTGTTATTAATTCATTATATATGCGACAACTCTGATGTATACGCGTAATTAATTGCAAATTCACATTAAATACATTATTTTCAATCAACCATTCGTACCTCGTTAAATTAGCGAGTAAGATATTGATAAGGAGAGAAACCCTGTTTCTATTGCATATTTCTACGTTTCAGCCGGATTAGAGCGGTTTTAGCTCTAATCAGACAAGTTGCCGTTGCCTCCTCCGCATCAGCTCTAATGCGGCTGAAACGTCGAAACATGCAATAAAAACAGGGTTTCTCTCATGATCAATATATTACTCGCTATTTTAACAAAGTACGATTGGTTGATTGAATATATGTAGTGAATTCGTTCACTACATGCGAGAGCGGGGGCTTACTCCCGCCGTTTACCCGTTGGAGCTTTCTCTGTGCCAGAACATTGCCGGAGACTGGAGGAGGTCCAACGGGTAAATTGCGAGAGTAAGCCCCTTATTCTCGCATGTAGTGAACGAATTCACTACATATACGATATATATGATGCAAACTCGTATTTAATTGCAAATGCACATTAAATACATTATTTTCAAATTATTTGTATCTCGGTAAAGTAGCGAGTAGGACATTGATTAGGAGAGAAACCTTGTTTTTATTGCATATTTCGACGTTTCAGCCGCATTAGAGCTGTTTTAGCTCTAATAAGACTCCGCATCAGCTCTAATGCGGCTGTAACGTCGAAATATGCAATAAGAACAGGGTTTCTCTCCTAATCAATATCTTACTCGCTATTGTAACGAGGTACGAAAGGTTGATTTAAATAATGTATTTATTTAGTGTACATTGAGCTGTAACGTCGAAATATGCAATAAGAACAGGGTTTCTCTCCTAATCAATATCTTACTCGCTATTGTAACGAGGTACGAAAGGTTGATTTAAATAATGTATTTAATGTGAATTTGCAATTAATTACGCGTATAGATCAGATTTGTGGCATATGTAATGAATTAATAACAATAAACTGACAATCCGTATCCAAGGAGAGAAACCCTGATTTTATTGCATATTTCGACGTTTCAGCCGCATTAGAGCTGTTTTTGCAGCTTTCTGTAACTTACATAATCTTCTTTCTGTAACATACACGGAAAATCTGGAACATTTTAGTTAATTCTAATGAAAACACATTGATTTGTGTGATTTGAACGAATAATTGACTATCTCGTCGTATTTCCCACGTTTTTAAGGATTGCCAGTTTATTGTTATTAATTCATTACATATGCGACAAATCTATCTCGTCGTTTTACCCACGTTTTTAAGGATTTTTAAGTTTTTTTTTAAGTTTATTGTTATTAAGTCATTACATATGCGACAAATCTGATGTATATGCGTAATTAATTGCAAATTCACATTAAATACATTATTTTCAATCAACCATTCGTACCTCGTTACAATAGCGACTAAAATATTGATTAGGAGAGAAACCCTGTTTTTATTGCATATTTCGACGTTTCAGGCGCATTAGAGCTGATGCTGAGGAGGCAACGGCAACTTGTCTGATTAGTGCTAAAACAGCTCTAATACGGCTGAAACGTCGAAATATGCAATAAAAACAAGGCTTCTCTCCTAATTAATGTCCTACTCGTTACTTTACCGAGATACAAATGGCTGATTGAAAATAATGTATTTAATGTGCATTTGCAATTAAATACGAGTTTGCATCATATATATCGTATATGTAGTCAATTCGTTCTCTACATGCGAGAGTGGGGGCTTACTCCCGTCGTTGACCCGTTGAACCTCCTCCAGTGTCTGGCAATGTTCTGGCACAGAGAAAGCTCCAACAGGTAAACGGCGTGAGTAAGCCCCCGCTCTCGCATGTAGTGAACGAATTCACTATATATATTCAATCAAACAAACGTACCTCGTTAAAATAGCGAGTAATATATTGATCATGAGAGAAACCCTGTTTTTATTGCATATTTCGACGTTTCAGCCGCATTAGAGCTGATGCGGAGGAGGCAACGGCAACTTGTCTGATTAGAGCTAAAACCGCTCTAATCTGGCTGAAACGTCGAAATATGCAATAAAAACAAGGTTTCTCTCCTAATCAATATCTTACTTGTTATTGTAACGAGGTACGAATGGTTGATTGAAAATAATGTATTTAATGTGAATTTGCAACTAATTACACGTATACATCAGATTTGTCGCATATGTAATGAATTAATAACAATAAACTGGCAATCCTTAAAATCGTGGGATATACGACGAGATAGTCCATTATTCGTCCAAATCACACAATTCAATATGTTTTCATTAGAATTAACTAAAATGTTCCAGATTTTCCGTGTATGTTACAGAAAGAAGATGTACTGTAAAAACAGCTCTAACGCGGCTGAAGGGAAGGGAACTATCAGGGGGAAAGCACCAAGACATTACGACTATATAGCACTGGGAAGGGGTCAGGATAAGGATTTGGGATGGGACGAGGGGAAGGAATGGTGCTCCAACCACTTGGACGGTCGGGGATTGAACGCCGACCTGCATGAGGCGAGACCGTCGCTCTAACGTCCAGCCTAGCGGCTGAAACGTCGAAATATGCAATAAAATCAGGGTTTCTCTCCTTGGATATGGATTGTCAGTTTATTGTTATTAATTCATCACACATGCGACAAATCAGATGTATACGCGTAATTGATTGCAAATTCACATTAAATACATTATTTCAATCAACCATTCGTACCTCGTTAAATTAGCGAGTAAGATATTGATAAGGAGAGAAACCCTGTTTTTATTTAAGCTCCTGGCACGCATATCGTTTCGGGCAAAACTCTTGTGATATTTTACCTACTAAAAAGCTGAACTGGTCAATTTTGTTGGCCTGTGAATGCCAGTGACTACTCTTATGACATTCCCTAATTTCTGCAATATTGTCAAACTAATGACAATTACTAGTAGTTAATTATATATACCTAAATAATTGCAGAACTGATGTGTAGTAAAGCAACAATCCACATTAACCACTGATGTGGCCAGAACCACGCTGTTGTTGCCCGGTCGGTCTGTTCGTATACACCATACGAAGGTTACAGCATAATCTAACCTAACCTAAAACAACAGAGCCTAAGAATGACTAACCTGAGAATAATAAATCCTAAGCTATGAATATTTACAATAGTACACTGGTTGTTTTTATTGATTTAGGGGCGACGACATGAGTAAACTGGTTATGTTGTGTTGATTTAGGGGCAACGAACTGGTTATTACACCATGTTTTGTACATAAACAAACACAAGGTGTAATTCTTTTAATTACAATAATAATAACAAAAAAAGGTAATAATTAATGTACTTGTTAAGCAAAATTGGCAAAATCTTATTATTTTTCATTAGGGGAAAAATTAAAAGATATTTGGAAAGAGATATGTAGACTATGTCTTACATTTTCTTCCGTTATTTACACTAAAAGAACGTATAAACGTTACTTAATTAATTAATTTAACACTTTCGCCACTCAGTGGTGCGCGAGCGCCTCTCTTAAGTTTTGTTCGGGTTACTCAAGGGTGACACTGGAGGGCGTCACGATAATAAATATTTGTATAAATTCCAATTTCGATCCGATCTACTTGGGGATAATTTACAAATGTTCGCCATGAAATTTACGTTTTCTCTAATAGCCGAACAGCTTATTTGAGAAAACAGCATGGCAGGAATCATCGTGGTAAACAATTGTATTATTGACACGCCGAGTATGATCGATGTAGTTTTTATATTTGTTGCAGGTCGAACGCATCCTTATGTGAAATTTTATACTTATGTTCTTCGAGAACATTCTATTGCGAACATATTGGTACAAAAAATGAAATACGTACATCGAAAAATAATGTCAGGACAGTGACAAGAGTATACACTTTTAAATGTGGCCGCTCCATCGCCGATACGCTAATTTCATTTGGGGAAATATATTTTTTCATACGCCGTTTCGCGACAATTACTAATTATATCAGATATAAACGTTGCAAAAGAAGTTTAGGATTAAGTAACATATTAAACATAAAAAAACGAATACATTAATACCTAAACAGTTTGTATATACAGTGATAAATTGTGCCAAACATTACTTAATATTATTTACTAAGAAGCGTATGACAACTCCAAACGGCATGATTTCAACAGGATTATATAGTTGTCAAAAAAATCTTGATTTTAATTATCAAGTATTTGTCACGATGTCTTTTACATAATTATGAGGCAGTTGAACCACCAAATTGTTCTGTATTATAAATGCATAATGCTAAATTTCTTTATACATAACAGTAAAATAATGATCACCTACATTAAATGATAACTAGGAAATAGTAACTGGAAACGTTATCTGAACGAAAACACAATACGAACTTGTTTAGATGTTTTTCTTAATATAAAGATCGACAGTAAGGAATCTTATTCATTATGGACAAATTAACAAAAAAAACGATAATTTTCATTGAGGACCATATGTATTAGAGCATACTTAGTCACTTATATATTAAAAGTACTGTGTTTTTTGAACCATTGGGGTTGTAAAGAAACGGAACGGCCTACCCGAAAAGTCGTAACATAAAAAGTTGCATATCACATTTTTCCCAAACCCTCCCTGCAGTTTTTAAAATATCCCAAACATCCCAAATTCGACGCTTCAGCATCATTTTCGAGCCAAATTCTGGCACTCTGCACGTATTCGCATTTTGAAATAACGAATTTTAAACCAAAAATAGACCAATTACTTAGCGCGGCGATGGGTCACATTTTGCCCAAACCCACCCTGAAGTTTTCAAAACATCCCAAACTTCCAAAATTCGAAGATTGAGCCATATTTGAGAGCCAAATTCTGGCTCTCTGCACATATTCGCAGATTGAAATTACGAAGTTTTATACCGAAAATATGCCAATTACTGAGAGCGACGATGGGTCACATTTTGCCCAAACCCCCCTGCAGTTTTAAAATATATCACAAACTTCCCAAATTCGACCCTTGAGCCAAGTTTTGGAGCCAAATTCTTACTCTCTGCACGTATTCGCAGTTTGAAATTACGAATTTTATACCGAAAATATCCCAATTACTGAAAGCAGCGATGGATCATATTTAGCCCAAACCCTCCCTCCAGTTTTCAAAATATCCCAAACATCCCAAACATCCCAAATTCGACACTTAAGCCATATTTTGGAGCCAAATTCTGGCTCTGCACGTATTCGCAGTTTGAAATTACGAATTTTATACCGAAAATTTGCCAATTACTGAGAGCGGCGATGGGTCACATTTTGCCCAAACCCCCCTGAAGTTTTCAAAATATCCGAAACATCCCAAATTTGACCCTTGAGCCATATTTTGGAGCCAAATTCTGGCTCTCTGCACGTATTCGCAGTTTGAAATTACGATTCTTTATACCGAAAATATGCCAATTACTGAAAGCAGCGATAGATCGCATTTTGCCCAAACCCTCCCTGCAGTTTTCAAAATATCCCAAACAACCCAAATTCGAAGCTTGAGCCATATTTGGGAGCCAAATTCTGGCTCTCTGCACATAATCGCAGTTTAAAATTACGAATTTTTATACCGAAAATATGCCAATTACTGAGAGCGGTGATGGGTCACATTTTGCCCAAACCCCCTCTGCAGTTTTCAAAATATCCCAAACATTCCAAATTCGACGATTGAGCTATATTTTGGAGCCAAATTATGGCTCTCTGCACTTATTCGCAGTTTGAAATTACGAATTTTATACCGTAAATATGCCAATTTCTGAGAGCAGCGATGGGTAACATTTTGCCCAAACCCCCCTGCAGTTTAAAAATATATCTCAAACATCCCAAATTCGACCCTTGAGCCACATTTTGGAGCCAAATTCTGGCTCTCAGCACGTATTCGCAGTTTGAACTTACGAATTTTTATACCCAAAATATGCTAATTACTGAGAGCGGTGATGGGTCTCATTTTGACCAAACTCCCACTGCAGTTTTCAAAATATCCCAAACATCCCAAATTCGACCCTTGAGCCATATTTTGGAACCAAATTCTGGCTCTCTGCATGTATTCGCAGTTTGAAATTACGACTTTTATACCGAAAATATGCCAATTGCTGAAAGCAGCGAGGGATCGCATTTTGCCCAAACCCTCCCTGTAGTTTTCAAAATATTCCAAACAACCCAAGTTCGACGCTTGATCCATATTTTGGGGCCAAATTCTGGCTCTCGGCACGTATTTGCAGTTAGAAATTACGAATTTTTATACCGAAAATATGCCAATTACTGAGAGCGGCGATGGGTCACATTTTGCCCAAACCCTCCCTGCAGTTTTCAAAATATCCCAAACATCCCAAATTCGTCGCTTGAGCCATATTTTGGAGCCAAGATGTCTAAGAAGTATATATATATATACGTGCAGAGTACGTATTTTGCAGTACATCTTTATTTAATGTTGCCTCCTCCGCATCAGCTCTAATGCGGCTGAAACGTCGAAATATGCAATAAAAACATGGTTTCTCTCCTAATCAATATCTAGTCGCTATTGTAACGAGGTACGAATGGATGATTGAAAATAATGTATTTAATGTGAATTTGCAATTAATTACGCGTATACATCAGATTTGTCGCATATGTAATGACGTAATAACAATAAACTGACAATCCTTAAAAACGTGGGAAAAACGACGAGATAGATTTGTCGCATATGTAATGAATTAATAACAATAAACTGGCAATCCTTAAAAACGTGGGAAATACGACGAGATATCCATTATTCGTCCAAATCACACAAATCAATATGTTTTCATTAGAATTAACTAAAATGTTCCAGATTTTCCGTGTATGTTACAGAAAGAAGATGTACTGTAAAAACAGCTCTAACGCGGCTGAAGGGAAGGGAACTATCAGGGGGAAAGCACCAAGACATTACGACTATATAGCACTGGGAAGGGGTCAGGATAAGGATTTGGGATGGGACGAGGGGAAGGAATGGTGCTCCAACCACTTGGACGGTCGGGGATTGAACGCCGACCTGCATGAGGCGAGACCGTCGCTCTAACGTCCAGCCTAGCGGCTGAAACGTCGAAATATGCAATAAAATCAGGGTTTCTCTCCTTGGATATGGATTGTCAGTTTATTGTTATTAATTCATCACACATGCGACAAATCAGATGTATACGCGTAATTGATTGCAAATTCACATTAAATACATTATTTCAATCAACCATTCGTACCTCGTTAAATTAGCGAGTAAGATATTGATAAGGAGAGAAACCCTGTTTTTATTTAAGCTCCTGGCACGCATATCGTTTCGGGCAAAACTCTTGTGATATTTTACCTACTAAAAAGCTGAACTGGTCAATTTTGTTGCCCTGTGAATGCCAGTGACTACTCTTATGACATTCCCTAATTTCTGCAATATTGTCATACTAATGACAATTACTAGTAGTTAAATATTACCTAAATAATTGCAGAACTGATGTGTAGTAAAGCAACAATCCACATTAACCACTGATGTGGCCAGAACCACGCTGTTGTTGCCCGGTCGGTCTGTTCGTATACACCATACGAAGGTTACAGCATAATCTAACCTAACCTAAAACAACAGAGCCTAAGAATGACTAACCTGAGAATAATAAATCCTAAGCTATGAATATTTACAATAGTACACTGGTTGTTTTTATTGATTTAGGGGCGACGACATGAGTAAACTGGTTATGTTGTGTTGATTTAGGGGCAACGAACTGGTTATTACACCATGTTTTGTACATAAACAAACACAAGGTGTAATTCTTTTAATTACAATAATAATAACAAAAAAAGGTAATAATTAATGTACTTGTTAAGCAAAATTGGCAAAATCTTATTATTTTTCATTAGGGGAAAAAATTAAAAGATATTTGGAAAGAGATATGTAGACTATGTCTTACATTTTCTTCCGTTATTTACACTAAAAGAACGTTTAAACGTTACTTAATTATTTAATTTAACACTTTCGCCACTCAGTGGTGCGCGAGCGCCTCTCTTAAGTTTTGTTCGGGTTACTCAAGGGTGACACTGGAGGGCGTCACGATAATAAATATTTGTATAAATTCCAATTTCGATCCGATCTACTTGGGGATAATTTACAAATGTTCGCCATGAAATTTACGTTTTCTCTAATAGCCGAACAGCTTATTTGAGAAAACAGCATGGCAGGAATCATCGTGGTAAACAATTGTATTATTGACACGCCGAGTATGATCGATGTAGTTTTTATATTTGTTGCAGGTCGAACGCATCCTTATGTGAAATTTTATACTTATGTTCTTCGAGAACATTCTATTGCGAACATATTGGTACAAAAAATGAAATACGTACATGTCATGTTCACAGAAAATGGTACCATCCGTTTTCTATGTGCGGCGGCTGGACGCCACTAGGGAGAAGGTAAACAGCGCACAGGACGCCTGCCAAGCTTGGGAGCTACTCTATCATGTAATCGTTTTTAGTATTAAAGTCAGTAACCAGGAATGACTTTACATCAACCTTACTACCAAGACTATCTCAGCTATACACAGACACCACACTGGCGACGACGATGAACTGGGAACGCAGGTATTTTGTTCAACAAAACACAAGGAAGGAGCATGCTGTCTCGCCCAGAGGAGGAAGGAGAAGCTGTCTGTGAGCACCATACCCGATGCTGTATGCAACCCCATGCTGTGTGCTGACTGTTGCTGTGTGCTGATCGTTGCTGTGTGCTGGCCGTTGCTGTGTGCTGGCCAATGCTGTGTGCTACCCAAGCTGTGCTGAGTGTTGCTGTGAGAGAGGAATCTGCCGACGCTGTGTACGAAACGACGCTTTGATGCAGTGTACAAAACCCGATGTTTTGGTTACGAAACGACGCTTCGTGCTACAAAATTCTTCACGCTGTGAACCAACTGCTGCCTACTGCTGCCTACTGCTGCCTGCTGCCAACTGCTGCCTACTGCTGTACTGCAACTGCTGACAATTGCTGTACCAACTGCTAACAACTGCTGTGTTGCTGTGAGTAGGAACAACACATGTACACAAGGGCTAGGTAAGAAGTCAGTTGCTGCTGTGTTGTGCACTGTTGTGAACTTTTGCATTAAAATGCTTGTGTGCTTTGCAAAATTAAAGTAATTACAGTGAATTCTTAAATAACATATACAGTGCAGTAAGTGTTATATATTCTGAGGAACATTTTAAGTGATAAGTTTAAATTTATTCAGTAAAAATGGCAAATATACCTCAGTTTCCTGCATTTGATCCTGACTGTGACCAGACAAACCTGTCACAGAGGTGGGTCAAATGGCTTAAAAGGTTTGAAAATTTGTTGATAGTTTCTGACATCAAAAGTGCTGAAAGAAAGCGTGCCTTTCTGCTTCATTATGCAGGTGATAGAGTTTGTGACATCTTTGATACACTGAAAGACACTGGTGGTGCCAAAGATTATGACACTGCCAAGGCCAAATTAACTGAGCATTTCAAACCAAGGCAAAATACTGCTATGGAAATTATGCATTTCAGGAGAGCAAAACAACTCTCTAATGAAACTGTTGATCAATACCATACACGTCTGCAGGGTTTAGCAGCCCATTGTGAGTTTGCTGATGTTGACAAAGAAATCAAACAGCAAATAATTGAAACATGCACATCTACACGTCTTCGTCGAAGAGCTCTAGAACTTGTTGATGATGAAAGTTCTCTTACCAAGATACTGGATATGGCTCGTCGAATGGAAGATGCTGCACGTGATGCTCGTGTCATGGAGTGCAGTGCCAACAACGGTTCTGCCACTGTTACTAACAGTCATGAAGTATGTAAGGTTCAGGGAGTACACCATGATCATAGAAGATATCATGCCAAATTGAGCCGAGAACCACATCACAACTGGAGTCATGGAACAAGACTCAAGCAGTCACAACGACTCACATCAGAGGTTGTCAATAATAAATGTTACAATTGTGGAGGAGACTACCCACACCAAGATAATGTTTGTCCTGCACAAGGTAAGAAGTGCTATGAGTGTAGAAAACTAAATCATTTTGGTGCTATGTGTCGTTCCGCACTAAAGAAACCACAATCAATAAATAAAAGCAATGTACGAGGATCAAGTCATAGGAGTCGAGGTGGCAAACACAATATTGCACCTCAAATCAAGAATGTTAATAATATACAAGACAACATTTCATTACAACCAGTCTCAGATGACAGTGAATGTGATTATATTTGTGGAGTACAATCAATCACAGAATGGAATGATCTTCCAAACAACCCAGAGACTATAGTATACATTGCTGGCATTTGTCTCAAAATTCTCATTGACACTGGATCAAACATTGACACCATTGCTGAGTGCCACTATGAAAAATTTAAAAAACAATTCCCAAAGCTTGAAAACTATAATGGCAAAGCCACTGCCTATGCTTCAAAGGTAGCCTTACCAGTGATTGGAACTTTCACTGCAGAGATTAAGTCAAAGAATGCAATGCTCATTACTACATTCCATGTTGTTAGGAATGCAAAGGAGTCTTTACTCAGTTACAAGACTTCAACCAAATTGGGGCTACTTCAGCTTTCTAATGCTGTAGCAGTGGAATCTGCAAACAATGTTGATGCTATTGTTGCTGAATTTTCTGATCGGTTTAAATCCATAGGTTGTTATACTGATAGCAAGGTACATCTGCATATCAACCCAGATGTAATTCCAGTTGCCCAACCACATCGCCGACAACCATTCCATACTCGCAAGAAAGTCGATGCCGAACTGGATAGGCTGATAGAACTAGATATCATTGAACCGGTAACAGGCCCAACACCATGGGTAAGCCCAATTGTCACTCCACCAAAGCCGAAGAATCCAGATGAGATACGCATTTGTGTAGACATGCGTGTTCCCAACAAGGCAATAATGCGTGAACGCCATCCTACACCCACTGTAGATGATATGATATACCGCTTGAATGGTGCAACTGTATTCAGCAAGTTAGATTTAAACAAGGGCTATCATCAGCTTGAACTTGATGATGAGAGTCGATTCATCACAACGTTTACGACACATCGAGGTCTGTATAGGTACAAGCGCCTGAGTTTTGGTATTAACAGTGCTGCTGAGGTATTCCAGCACATCATCAGCCAGGTATTGCAAGATATACCTAATGCTGACAACATGTCTGATGACATCATTGTTTATGGCCGTACCCAAGCTGAACACGACAAAGCTCTTCGTGCAACATTGCAACGCTTACGAGAAAAGAATTTGACGCTAAGCCGAGCAAAGTGTGAGTTCAATAAACATAAAATTGAATTCTTTGGACATGTACTTAGTGACAAAGGTCTATCTCCAGATCCTAAGAAAGTTGCAGATATCAAGAATGCTGCACCTCCTTCAACATCCACTGAAGTACATAGTTTTCTGGGAATGGCAAACTACTGTTCTCGCTTCATTCCAGATTTTGCTACCATTACGAAGCCTCTACGTGAGCTCCTGAAGAAAAATGCATCATGGTACTGGAGCGATGTCGAGCAAAATGCATTTGATGCTGTGAAAGATGCACTAGTAGAAAATGCGACTGCTGCATACTTTGATCCATCAATGGACACTGAGTTAACGGTGGATGCTAGTCCTGTTGGTTTAGGTGCTGTGTTAGCCCAACACAAACCTGGTCAACCAGATTCAAGAGTAGTAATTGCCTATGCCAGCCGTTCTCTCACAGATGTTGAGCAACGATACAGTCAGACAGAGAAGGAAGCTCTTGCTCTTGTATGGGGCTGTGAACACTTCAATGTGTATCTGCTTGGTGCACCCTTTACCACGATAGTCACTGACCACAAACCGTTGGAGACCATCTTCAATAATCCAAAGTCCAAACCACCAGCTCGCATTGAGAGATGGGCTCTTCGTCTGCAACCATACAACTTTACGGTGAAATACAAGCCAGGTGCAGGCAATCCCGCTGATTACATCAGTCGACATCCTGCCAACAGTTTCACCATCACCAAGCATCAGCAAGTTGCCGAGGAATATGTACACTCTGTAACCTGTGATGCAGTCCCTAAGGCTCTCACTCTTGATGAAATACGTACTGCAACCCTAGAGGACCCAACTCTGCAAGCAACAGTGGATGCATTGACTAAGAAAAAGTTTCCACGCATCCCACCCTCAGGAGTTGACCAAGATGCATTCAAAGCACTTGAACGCATCCAGACAGAATTAAGTGTTACGCAACAACGCGACACCGTGCTGCGAGGTACTCGTATCGTCATTCCAGCTGTTCTCCAGCAACGTGCTCTGAAGCTTGCACATCAAGGACACCAAGGTCTTGTAAGGACCAAACAGCTGCTACGAGAAAAGGTGTGGTTTCCTGGCATTGATCGTCAAGCTAAGGACATGCATGATGTCTGTGTCCCTTGCCAAGCTGCAGTGGATACTTCAAGACCAACACCTCTACAACCTTCACCACTACCTGCTGCACCATGGATGGAAGTATCGATGGATTTCTGTGGACCGCTACCAACTGGAGAGTACTTGATGGTAGTCATTGATGATCACTCACGTTATCCAGAAGTAGAAATCATCACTTCCACATCTGCAAAGGCTGTCATCCCGAAACTCGACAAGATCTTTTCAAACTTTGGCATTCCTGAAGTTGTCAAGACGGACAATGGACCGCCATTTAATGGACAAGACTTTGTCAACTTTGCTGAGCATATTGGATTCAAACACCGCCGTGTGATGCCACTACATCCACAAGCAAATGGAGAAGTCGAGAGATTCATGCAACCTCTCATGAAAGCTGTACGCTGTGCTCATGCCGAAGGACGATCCTGGAAACAAGCTATGTATGCTTTTCTCAGGAACTACCGTGCAACACCGCATGGAACACTGGGCAAGTCGCCTGGCGAACTTTTATTTGGACGTCCTATGAGAATCGCACTACCTGTCATGCCAGCCAAGGTAACGGATAAACGTCTCGCTCAGAAGGATGCACTAGCGAAGGGCAAAATGAAAATTGCTCATGATCAACGTGCAAAGGAACAATTCATAAAGGTTGGAGATACTGTTCTTGTTAAAAAGAAAAAAGAGGGAAAGCTAGATATGCCGTATGATACAAAACCATATAAAGTGATTAGTGTAAAAGGAACTATGGTAACAGCGAGTAATAGAGATCATAGTATAACACGTAATATGGCTTATTTCAAAGTGATTCCAACTAGTGTAGAAAATGATGAAGTGCAAAGTCGTGCAAAAGAAAAAAAAATGAGTTGTAACTCGATAAACAATTCATCGAGGGATGTTTTTGTATTTAAGGACTCTCGTCCAAAACGTCATGTTAAACGCCCTACACGATATGATGATTAATTGTGTTCATATGTAATGCAAAGTATTTACTTGTTATGCTAAACTAAATTTAATATTGTTTGAATAATGCAGATCTCTCATTCAATATTTTGTAACTTTGTATTACAGTTTCTTTCATGTTTGTTTAACATTGCATATGTATTTTTAACATTGAAATCCTTTGTGGTAAAGATTGTTTAAATTCTTTGTGTGTTTAATTAATGTTAAATGTATGCAATATCTCTTGATATGTTAATAACTTACTTTGTGCCAATAACTTTGCTTTGTGCTACAAGCATGGTAGACATCCTGTATTCATTCTTTTTAAAGAAAAGGAGGGATGTCATGTTCACAGAAAATGGTACCATCCGTTTTCTATGTGCGGCGGCTGGACGCCACTAGGGAGAAGGTAAACAGCGCACAGGACGCCTGCCAAGCTTGGGAGCTACTCTATCATGTAATCGTCTTTTAAGTATTAAAGTCAGTAACCAGGAATGGCTTTACATCAACCTTACTACCAAGACTATCTCAGCTATACACAGACACCACAGTACATCGAAAAATAATGTCAGGACAGTGACAAGAGTAAACACTTTTAAATGTGGCCGCTCCATCGCCGATACGCTAATTTCATTTGGGGAAATATATTTTTTTATACGCCGTTTCGCGACAATTACTAATTATATCAGATATAAACGTTGCAAAAGAAGTTTAGGATTAAGTAACATATTAAACATAAAAAAAACGAATACATTAATACCTAAACAGTTTGTATATACAGTGATAAATTGTGCCAAACATTACTTAATATTATTTACTAAGAAGCGTATGACAACTCCAAACGGCATGATTTCAACAGGATTATATAGTTGTCAAAAAAATCTTGATTTTAATTATAAAGTATTTGTCACGATGTCTTTTACATAATTATGAGGCAGTTGAACCACCAAATTGTTCTGTATTATAAATGCATAATGCTAAATTTCTTTATACATTACAGTAGAATAATGATCACCTACATTAAATGATAACTAGGAAATAGTAACTGGAAACGTTATTTGAACGAAAACACAATACGAACATGTTTAGATGTTTTTCTTAATATAAAGATCGACAGTAAGGAATCTTATTCATTATGGACAAATTAACAAAAAAACGATAATTTTCAATGAGGACCATATGTATTTATGAGTTAGTCGTCAGACCTACGACTAACGCGTAGTTAATTGCAAATTCTTATTAAATACATTATTTATATCAACCATTCGTAGCTCGTTACAATAGCGAGTAAGATATTGATTAGGAGAGAAACCCTGTTTTTATTGCATATTTCGACGTTTCAGCCGCATTAGAGCTGATGCGGAGTCTGATTAGAGCTAAAACTGCTCAAATGCGGCTGAAACGTCGAAATATGCAATAAAAACAAGGATTCTCGCCTAATCAATGTCCTACTCGCTACTTTACCGAGATACAAATGTTTGATTGAAAATAATGTATTTAATGTGCATTTGCAATTAAATACGAGTTTGCATCATATATATCGTATATGTAGTGAATTCGTTCACTACATGCGAGAGTGGGGGCTTACTCCCGCCGTTGACCCGTTGAACCTCCCCCAGTCTCTGGCAATGTTCTGGCACAGATAAAGCTCCAACGGGTAAACGGCGGGAGTAAGCCCCCGCTCTCGCTTGTAGTGAACGAATTCACTGCATATATTCAATCAAACAATCGTACCTCGTTAAAATAGCGAGTAATATATTGATCATGAGAGAAACCCTGTTTTTATTGCATATTTCGAGGTTTCAGCCGCATTAGAGCTGATGCGGAGGAGGCAACGGCAACTTGTCTGATTAGAGCTAAAACGGCTCTAATCCGACTGAAACGTCGAAATATGAAATAAAAACAGGGTTTCTCTCCTAATCAATATCTTACTCGCTAATTTAACGAGATACGAATGGTTGATTGAAAATAATGTATTTAATGTGCATTTGCAATTAAATACGAGTTTGCATCATATATATCGTATATGTAGTCAATTCGTTCACTACATGCGAGAGTGGGGGCTTACTCCCGCCGTTGACCCGTTGAACCTCATCCAGTCTCTGGCAATGTTCTGGCACAGATAAAGCTCCAACGGGTAAACGGCTGGTGTAAGCTCCCGCTCTCGCATGAAGTGAACGAATTCACTACATATATTCAATCAAACAATCGTACCTCGTTAAAATAGCGAGTAATATATTGATCATGAGAGAAACCCTGTTTTTATTCCATATTTCGAGGTTTCAGCCGCATTAGAGCTGATGCGGAGGAGGCAACGGCAACTTGTGTGATTCGAGCTAAAACCGCTCTAATCCGACTGAAAAGTCGAAATATGCAATAAAAACAGGGTTTCTCTCCTAATCAATATCATACTCGCTAATTTAACGAGATACGAATAGTTGATTGAAAATAATGCATTTAATGTGAATTTGCAATTAATTAAGGGTATACATCAGATTTGTCGCATATATAGTGAATTAATAACAATAAACTGACAATCCGTATCCAAGGAGAGAAACCCTGATTTTATTGCATATTTCGACGTTTCAGGCGCAATAGAGCTGTTTTTGCAGTACATCTTCTTTCTGTAACATACACGGAAAATCTGGAACATTTTAGTTAATTCTAATGAAAACACATTGATTTGTGTGATTTGAACGAATAATGGACTATCTCGTCGTTTTTTCCACATTTATAAGGATTGCCAGTTTATTGTTATTAATTCATTACATATGCAACAAATCTGATGTATACGCGTAATTAATTGCAAATTCACAATAAATACTTTTCTTTCAATCAATCATTTGTATCTCGGTAAAGTAGCGAGTAGGACATTGATTAGGAGAGAAACCTTGTTTTTATTGCATATTTCGACGTTTCAGCCGCATTAGAGCTGATTTAGCTCTAATCAGACAAGTTACCGTTGCCCCAAATTCTGGCTCTCTGCACATATTCGCAGTTTTAAATTACGACTTTTTATACCGAAAATATGGCAATTACTTAGAGCGGCGATGGGTCACATTTTGCCCATACCCCAACTGAAGTTTACAAAATATCCCAAACATCCCAAATTCGACGATTGAACCATATTTTGGAGCCAAATTCTGGCTCTCTGCACGTATTTGCAGTTTGAAATTACGAATTTGTATACCGAAAATATGCCAATTACTGATAGCGGCGATGGGTCACATTTTGCCCAAGCCCACCCTGCAGTTTTCAAAATATCCGAAACATCCCAAATTCGACCCTTAAGCCATATTTTGGAGCCAAACTCTGGCTCTCTGAACGTATTTGCATTTTGAAATTACGACTTTTTATACCGAAAATATGCCAATTACTGAAAGCAGCGATGGATCGCATTTTGCCCAAACCCTCCCTGCAGTTTTCAAAATATCCCAAACATCCCAAATTCGACGCTTGACCCATATTTTGGAGCAAAATTCTGGCTCTCTGCACTTATTCGCAGTTTGAAATTACGATATTTTATACCGAAAATATGCCAATTACTGAGAACGGCGATGGGTCACATTTTGCCCAATCCCCCCTGCAGTTTTAAAACATATCACAAACATCCCAAATTCGACCCTTGAACCATATTTCGGAGCCAAATTCTGGCTCTCTGCTCGTATTCGCAGTTTGAAATTTCAAATTTTATACCGAAAATGTGCCAATTACTTAGATCACCGATGAGTCATATTTGGCCAAACCCCTACTGCAGTTTTCAAAACATCCCAAACATTCCAAATTCGACGCTTGAGCCATATTTTGGAGCCAAATTCTGGATCTCTGCACTTATTCGCAGTTTGAAATTACGACTTTTTATACCGTAAATATGCCAATTACTGAGAGCAGCGATAGGTCACATTTTGCCCCCCCCCCCTGCAGTTTTACAATATATCACAAACATCCCAAATTCGACCCTTGAGCCATATTTTGGAGCCAAATTCTGGCTCTCTGCACGTATTCGCAGTTTGACATTACGATATTTTATACCGAAAATGTGCCAATTACTGAGAGCGGCGATGGGTCACATTTTGCCCAAACCCCTCTGCAGTTTTCAAAATAACCGAAACATCCCAAATTCGACGCTAGAGCCATATTTTGGAGCCAATTTCTGGATCTCTGCACTTATTCGCAGTTTGAAATTACGACTTTTTATACCGTAAATATGCCAATTACTGAGAGCAGCGATGGGTCACATTTTGCCCAAACCCCCCCTGCAGTTTTAAAATATATCACAAACATCCCATATTCGACCCTTGAGCCATATTTTGGAGCCAAATTCTGGCTCTCTGCACGTATTCGCAGTTTGGAATTACGACATTTTATACCGAAAATGTGCCAATTACTGAGAGCAGCGATGGGTCACATTTTGCCCAAACCCCTCTGCAGTTTTCAAAATATCCAAAACATCCCAAATTCGACCATTGAGCCATATTTTGGAGGCAAATTCTGGCTCTTTGTATGTACTCGCAGTTTGAAATTACTACTTTTATACCGAAAATATGCCAATTACTGAAAGCAGCGATGGATCGAATTTTGCCCAAACCCACCCTGCAGTTTTCAAAATATCCAAACATCCCATGCGAGAGTGGGGGCTTACTCCCGCCGTTTACCTGTTGGATCTCCTCCAGTCTCCGGCAATGTTCTCGCACAGAGAAAGCTCCAACGGGTAAACGGCCGGAGTCAGCCCCCGCTCTTGCATGTAGTGAACGAATTCACTACATATATTCAATCAACCAATCGTACCTCGTTAAAATTGCGAGTAATATATTGATCATGAGAGAAACCCTGTTTTTATTGCATGTTTCGACGTTTCAGCCGCATTAGAGCTGATGCGGAGGAGGCAACGGCAACTGTCTGATTAAAGCTAAAACCGCTCTAATCCGGCTGAAATGTCGATATATGCAATAAAAACAGGGTTTCTCTCCTAATCAATATCTTACTCGCTAATTTAACGAGGTACGAATGGTTGATTGAAAATAATGTATTTAATGTGAATTTGCAATAATTACGCGTATACATCAGATTTGTCGCATATGTAATGAATTAATAACAATAAACTGACAATCCGTATCCAAGGAGAGAAACCCTGATTTTATTGCATATTTCGACGTTTCAGCCACATTAGAGCTGTTTTGCAGTACATCTTCTTTCTGTAACATACACGGAAAATCTGGAACATTTTAGTTAATTCTAATGAAAACACATTGATTTGTGTGATTTGAACGAATATTGGACTATCTCGTCGTTTTTCCCACGTTTTAAGGATGCCAGTTTATTGTTATTAAGTCATTACATATGC
>WNGS01087081.1:0-10813 GCA_020271785.1 Procambarus virginalis
AGCTAGTGATCATGTCTCCCTTTACTCTTCTGTTTCTAGTGTCATGAGGTGCATTTCTTGCAGCCTTTCTAACGTAACGTAAAGGAGGTTTGCCTTGCGGCAAACTTCCTGCGTGACCCGGATTATGCCTCGGCAATGGATCCCTAAGCTTTCAGGTTTGGGACTTCGTTCCCTTTCTGGCTCCATTACCAGGTTCCAGAGTCGTCCTGGCTGGCGGACAGTCCTTTCTTTACCTTGGAGGCCTGGCACTCCTTCTGCCGTTCCCGCACGCTTGAGTGGCGGGAGGCTTCGACGGTGCTGCAGGTTTTCCTGGGGGGCAACCTAGAGCACCTCAATGAGTGCTTGTTTGCTCCTGCCCTTTCCCGGATGTTGGTGTCGTTCAGCTCCATGTGCAGGTTCCCTCCCTTTCGACGGCGCTGGTGGCTGAGGACTTGTGCGCCCGGGTCCTTTTGGCTTTGGCCTCGCATTTCTTTTTCTCCTCAAGCTGTCTTTGAACTGGCTCATGGAGGATGTGGGGCCGCTTGGGGCTGTTCCTGGTTCTGGCGCCTTGGCCTCGGCGGCTCGCTCGTCAGCTGCCTTGCTGAAGCTTTTCGCACCGATCTTGCGGGATGCAGTTGCGCTGTTTTTTGCTTCCTTGCTCGAGTGTCGGCAGGCGGTGCTTGCCTCTTCTGTGGAATCCGCTTGGGCCTTGGCTCTTAGGATGTCTTAACCCTTTTGTCCTCTCCTGTTTGAGGCTTCAGCCATTACGCAGTATATTCAGGCTGCTTCGGCTTCTTGTCGTCCTATATCGGACTTGCTGGTTCTCCGGGGGTCCCGTGGTGGTCCTTACCGAAGGGTCGTGCCAAGGCTTGGGATTCCTCTCATCGTGGTAGGCCACTGATGTTGGGTTCGACTCCTCCTTCGGACCCGCCTTCGGTTGCTCGAGGGAGGTTTTCCGGACCCGGAGGTTTTCCTGTGGCTCTGCCTCTTCCAGAAGATCGGACCGGTGCTCCACATGGCTGGTTCGATCTTCTCCTAGAGTCTTCGTGTATGTTATTTTTGACTCGAGTTTATCATCATCTCTATGGTGGACCATTGGATGTGTCTTCCGGGTTCCATCCCATCTTGTGCGGGTTTGTTGGCTGCTTTGCCCTTGTCTTGGGGTGACATTCATCACTTTTACCTCCGTCATGCTGCCTGTTGGGTCACTGACACCTTGACCCGGAATCTTGCAAGTTGTGTTCTCTGCCTGTTCTCCAGTACTCTCCAGTCCTTACTGTTCAGAGCACAGGCGGTATCTGCATTGCAAGCTCGGTTTAGGTTGCTGCAACGCGCTAGGTTGGTTTTCCAGGTTGGTTTTCCACCCGGATGCCCCGGAGCCGCCCCGTTTTGGTTAGGTGCTGTTCGCCACCTTTCCCTCCCTGTTCACGGCTCCTGACCGTTTGCGGGGTTCGGGGTCGGGGCGGGGTCTAGTTGGTGCAGAGACTCAGGCGGCTTCGGGGGCTGCCCCGTTCAGGTTGGAGACGGAGGTTTTCGAGCCTGTTCCTCCTGCCAAGGCTTCTGAGTCTTACCAGCGGCTCTTTCATATTCTGCCTTTCCCCTGGACTCTTCCTTTTCTTTAAGGGCAGAGGGCGTGGAGGATGGCTCTGCCCCGGGGCCTCTGTTGCGGGTTCCCGGGGCTGTGGGGGATGCTCGCTTGCAGTTCTGGGGCTGTTTGCCCCTGCCTGGGTCTTTTGCTTCTGAACGAGGTTTTTCATCCCACTAGTCTGCTTGCTTCCCACATTTGCTGGCGTGTTTTCGGCTCTATTGTGTCTGTCACGGCTCCTTGGTGTGGTGGCCATTTTCTTTTCTGTGGATAACTCCCTGCTTGGTCGCCAGGGCGGGGCTGTGGTTTGTTTACCTCGGCCAGGGTGTGGGAGCTCGCATTTTGGGTGAGCTTTTTCACTTCTTTCAGCGGTTTTATCCTCCTGTTGCCATTTCTTTGCTTTTCTGGGGTTTTATGCCAGTCTTCTGTTCCTCTGAAAACGCTTGGGTGTTGGTTTTCACACCGGTTTTTGCATTTTCTGTCTTGTTTTGGGTCTGGGCCCTTGGATTTCGACTCTGTGTCCTTGTCTGTTTATGCTTTCTCCCACACCTTGGCCCCGGTTTTCGGTCTGTTTTGGCCGTTTCCCTGGGGGTTCTGCCTGGATGCTGTGCTTTGCCCTGCTGTGGTGTAATCCCGCCAGCAAATGTGGTAGTTTGGGCTATCCCAGGTTTGATTCCGGGTTTCTTTCGTTTTTTTTAGTTTCGTTCCAGAGGTTTCTTCCTCTTGGGTCCCATTTGTGGTTCAGTCGGCATTTGTTACCTCGTTTGTGACCCGGTTCTGCCTTCTTTGGTTTTGGGTCTTCCTAGCTTGCAGGCTGATCTTTTAGGGTTTTCGCAAGTGCCGGGGCCTTGCGTTTTTGTTGTCGAGGTGGGCCTTTTGGTACAGTTTTTGTGCTCTCTTGGTGCCTTCTTTGTCTGGCTGGTGTGGTGCTCTCTGCCCACAGGTCGGCGGCTTGTTTTTTTTTTCTTTATTTTATTTATATGCATGTATGTATATTTTTATACATTTGTATGTATATGTGTATATATATGTATGTACATGTCTCATTGAATATGACGCATATTCTGTATTTACTATCTTCTGATTTAGGGCTTCTATCCCTCTAACTATTTTCTTAGCATCAGGGCTTAGCTGAAACAGGAGTTCTCCAAAACTCATTTTCGTAATTTCTGGGTGAAGAAAAGATGTGGATTACTATAGAATGTATTACACTTATTTAAACAATTTGCACGACGTTTCGAACCTCCATGGTTCATTTTCAAGTGAGGAAATGTTACAATGAACAAGTATGTACATGTATGTATGTGTCTGTATTTATATATATACATTTTCTTTCGGAAGGGGATCCGTTCCCTTCGCTGTTGATGGGCCGCTGGGGGGTCAGCTTGCTCTGTTGGGCCTTGCTTGGTCCCATAGTTCATGGGCGTTTTTGGTTGTTTTCCGGCCTCTGGTGGCATTGGGCAGCTTCTCCCCCTTTGAAGGGTTCAGGACTGGCAGGGTGGGCTTCTTCCCCTGCGCTTCGTCATGTCCTCTTGGTGTGGGTGCGTTTGGACGTGGTTGTTCCGCCTGATCTTTCCTGGATTTCCACCTGTTCTATTGCGGACACGGGCCTTGCGGATCTGCGGTTCTTCTGGACTTGTTCAGTCTGCACCCTGGATTCTTTATCCTCTTCAGAAGACTGTTGTATCAGGTCCGGCTTCTATTGGGGTCGGGTGCTTGGATGGTGTCCCTGGACCTTTGGGTCACTTCTTGGCACGTTCCTCTCCAGGGTTCCAGGACTGGCACAGTTGGTGGTGGGGCTTCAGGCTTGCTGCTTTTGTTGCCTTCCCTAGTTTGTAATTGGCACTTAGTGTATTTATGCATCTTTGCAGACTTGACTGCATCTACTCGGGATTCGGTTTCTGGCCTACCTTCTGAAAGGTAGGCCAGAAACAGAAACCTTCTTCTGAAACCTTCTGAAGGTTTCTGAAACCTTCTGAAGGTTTCTGAAACCTTCGGTTTCATCGACTGCTGTCGATGACTGGCTGGTGTGGGCTCTCAGTTGTCCACTTGTCTGCTCGCCAGGGGTGTGGTTCTTTCCAGATCGCCGGGTTTGGTTTCCTGGTGATATGGAGGTTGTTCCATCTGGTTTCGTCCCTGGTTCAGACCTGGCTGGGTCTTGTTTAGGACTCCTGGACCGCTTCTTTCTCTTTCCCTCCAGAAGCGTTGCTGTGGCTCGTTGCTGTGGTTGCAGGAGGCCTGGTTAACAACCGGGCCGCGGGGACGCTAAGCCCCGGAAGAGCATCAAGGTAACCTCAAGGTAAGGTGGTTGTGTGCGAGTCTGAACTTCGCCGTGCTGCTCTGCCCGCCGGGTCGGGTTTGGCTTCGGTGTCCGTTTGGTTCCTTCGGGGACTCCCCTGCGCTCTCTCGTAATCGTTGGGTTCGTCCTCGGGGGATCTTGTGTTGGTGCTGCGTTATCGGCTTCCACTTTAGGGTTTTCGGGGTTCCGTGCCTTTGCGCCTCGCCAAGCCTTCGCTCGATGTGTTCACGGATGGGTCATCTCCTGGCTGGGGCTTTGTGACCAGTGCTCACCAAGTTGGCCAGGGATGGTGGGGTCCATCCGTCCATCGGGTTCACAGCACGGTTCGAGAGTTCGTAGCTGTCGGGTTTGCGCTTCAGAGGGTTCGGGTCACTCAGGGCTCTACCATCCGGCTCCATTCGGACTGTACTCCGTTGGGTCTTTGGCGGAACCACGAGGATTCTCTTGGGTCCTTGACCTTTGGGGTTGGTCCCTTCGAGTGGCTCGTCTGCTGGATTCTCGGCGTTTGGCTAGCTGCACGTTTCATGTCCGGGGTGTGTCCTAAGTCCTGGTGGACGGCCTGTCTCGGTTCATTCCTCTGTTCATGGATTGGCCAGTCGTTGCCGACTCGTTTCGTTGGCTGTGCCGGACGTATGGACTCCTGGACATGGACATCTTCGTGTCGGCATGGTCTCGGCGTCTCTGTGGCGCCCTTACCTGCCTGTGAGGCATTCGCGGTGGATGCTTTTCTTCAGGACTGGTTGAGGTGGAGTTACCTGTTCCTGTTCTCCTGATTCATCTGTTGCTTCGAGTTCTGGTCTTTTGACGCGGGTGTATCACCGTCTCTATGGTGATCAAGTGGCTTCGTTGATGGTGTCCCACCCGCAAGCTTCGTCTCGGCGACAGTATGATGTTTCTGGCATTTCTATTCGCCATTTCTTGCTCTTCGTGTTCTTCTCTTTCGCATCGGGTTGTCTTGTCCTTTCTTGGGTTTTCAGGACTGTTAATTGATGCTTCTTACTGTCACCTCGTATCGTGCGGCGCTGGCAGGACCACTCCAGCTTGTGTTTGGGGTGGAAGTCACATCCGCCCCATTCCGTACACTTTCTCATGTTTCACCTCTGGCCTGCTCATGCGCCACCTGAGCTGTCCTGGTCTTTGATCAGGGTGCCTTCTTATCTTTCCTCCCCTCAGTTTGTGGTAGCCCTTTCGGTTCAAGATTGTTTTTCAAAGGCCATACTGTATTTTGTTGGCATTGGCCTCTGCAGGTCGAGTCGGGGAGCTTCCGGCTCTCCTCCAGCGCAGGGGTTTTTGCTCTTTTGGTACTGGTGGTAGGTTTGTACGTTTGCAGCCTTTCTCCGCCCTTCTGGCAACGGTCGAGACGGCTGCTTTCCGGAGGGGTCCTTGGGTTATTGATGCTTGGTTGGTTCGGCCGGGGGTGCATCATGTGTTGTCCGGTTGCAGCTCTTCACTGTTACCAGCGTGCCGTGGCTGGGGATACACTTTGGGTTGATCCGGTTCCTTTCGTTCCCTGTTTCAGGGCTCGGGGTCTCCCAGGTCGTCTGCAGGTTTCTTGACACTATCGCGCTCCCGGCAGGCGGCGGTGTAACTTTCCCCCTTGTGCGCCTGGCGTGTCGGGCAGTCGAGCGCCAACACTGAAAACTGTATACTCTTTTCAGTGTATACACTTTTTTATTGATGTACATGTTTCATTTTAGTACCAATGTGTTCGCAATAGAATGTTCTAGAGGAACATGTGTATAAAATGTCATTAAAGCATACGTGAGACTGGCACCAAATAAAAAACTAGGTCGCTCGTTAGCCGTGCGTGCCAAAAAGCGATGAAATGTTTTTACTCTTTTCAGGTTTGTCACCTCCAGAATTGTCCTACATCATCCATTTTGGTATCACTGTGATCGCAATAAAATTTCCTACACGGACATATGAATACCAAGTCCAAATCGTGTTCCCGCCCCTCCTGCTATAATGTGGGAAGTCAGGGAAGTGTTACCTGTTACCGCACGACCAAGGCACAGTGGCTACACCACTACTGAAAAGTGTATACTCTTTTAAGTGTTGTGAACTTATTTTTTGATGTACGTGTTTCATTTTGGTATCAATGTGTTCGCAATAGAATGTTTTAGAGGAACATATGTATAAAATGTCACTAAAGCATGCGTGAGACCAGTACCAAATAAAAATCGAGGTCGCTCGTTAGCCCGTGCACGCCAAACTGTGCAGATATGGTTATCTTGAGATGATTTCGGGGCTTTAGTGTCCCCACGACCCGGTCCTCGACCAGGCCTTCACCCCCAGGAAGCAGCCTGTGACAGCTGACTAACTCCCAAGTACCTATTTACTGCTAGGTAACAGGGCCATCAAGGTGAAAGAAACTCTGCCCATTGTTTTTCGTCAGAGCCCGTTATTGAACCCGGGACCACAGGATCACGCGTCCAGTGTTCTGTCCGCTCAGCTGCTGGCTCCCCTACACTGAAACATCTAAAGTGTGCTGCTCTAGAGACTGAAACGTCTCTACCTATGGTGCTGCTCTTTTCATGATTGTCAAGTCAAAACTTGACTTGACTCTTTACTCTTTTCAGGTTTGTCACCTCCAGAATTGTCCTACATCATCCATTTTGTTATCACTGTGCTCGCAATAAAATTCTCTACACGGACATATGCATACAGTATCCACTCAATTTAACGGCCTCTTTTATACCGATCTGCCGGTATTAACGACCGGTTTGGGAGATTGGTATCTGGAGCCTCGTATACCGGTCTGGTAGTCGATATTACCGACGGTTGGTATTGGGTTTGTTTTGGCATCGGCAGCCCCTCACATGGCGACCAGGCGATCATCCAGAGTGGTATATTAAATCTTAACTTTCTTTCAAAATGATTCAGTTTTATGAAGAAAACTCTAAATTATTATTAATAAAATATTTTAAAACAATTGTTATTAAACAAAATAATTTGTTTTCTTATTAAATACCTTTTATAGTATACGCAACAGGTATTTTTTTTCCCACGGACCTAGAACGTACTGCGCCTGGCCATGTGACCGCTTTGTTTACTGTTAACTCACGCGGCTGAGAGCAGTGTCTCAGAATATTAGCCAGAGAAAATCAGATTCAGACAAAAATAGATAAATTCATGATTTTAACGGTTCGTGAAAGCACCCACTGGGAATTCAACAAGTCATGCAGCATCCGCTGGCAACGAGTGCCCTACAAGCCATGCTGCACCCGCCGATGCTGAATTCCCATCAACAAGTTGTGCAGCCTCCGCCGGCAACGAATGCTCTGCAAGCTATGCTGCACCCGCCGATGCTGAATTCCCATCAACATGTCGTGCAGCCTCCGCTGGCAACGAATGGTCTGCAAGCTATGCTGCACCCGCCGATGCTGAATTCCCATCGACATGTCGTGCAGCCTCCGCTGGCAACGAATGGTCTGCAAGCTATGCTGCACCCGCCGATGCTGAATTCCCATCGACATGTCGTGCAGCCTCCGCTGGCAACGAATGCTCTGCAAGCTATGCTGCACCCGCCGATGCTGAATTCCCATCGACAAGTTGTGCAGCCTCCACCGGCAACGAATGCTCTGCAAGCTATGCTTCACCCGCCGATGCTGAATTCCCATCAACATGACGTGCAGCCTCCGCTGGCAACGAATGCTCTGCAAGCTATGCTGCACCCGCCGATGCTGAATTCCCATCAACATGTCGTGCAGCCTCCGCCGGCAACGAATGCTCTGCAAGATATGCTGCACCCGCCGATGCTGAATACCCATCGACAAGTCATGGAGCATCCGCCAGCAACGAATGCTCTGCAAGCCATGTTGCACCCGCTGATGCTGAATTCCCATCAAAAGTCGTGTAGCCTCCACTAACTATATAAAATATGATTGAAAGGCATATAAATTAGTGTAAAAAGTGTTGATAGAATACAGTATTGTAAGTGTTAATGATTATTTAAGCCTTGACAAAAAGATACTGTACAGTGTAAATATACAGTAGAAATAATTTTCAATTGTGAATGAGTTAGAACTCAATTAGAACTCGAGAATGAATTAGAACTCGTGTGAATTAGTAGTAAGGCTAGCTGTTGTGTGAAGTGAATGCCTGAAAATAAGTGTTCATACTGTATGTACCCTGTATATAGTACTGAACAATATAAAACAAGTGCTGCAGAGGATGACGTAATCTTCAGCTTCAATAAAAGTAAGTCAATTTACCAATTTTATTATAGTATTACAAGATATTAATTTTTTTTCAACAAAAGCTACATATTAGTCTCTGCAAATGTATATTCTATCGTTAGCAGAGAAAAGGTGAGCTCAAAATATTTCGTCTTGGCTAGCTCTCAGTGACAAGGCTCGATCGCCATTGTTATGGCCTGGCCGCCACAGCCTGTGTCATAACATTAAAAATACATTACCTGCACTGTTCAGGGTAAAGCAAAACACATCTCTAAAATTTTATTGAGAAAATATTAACAATCACTGATTGATACATGAAATATTTTGCAATACAAAGGAATGAACCAATTTTTTCCCACCCATCTGGACTTGATCAGACCGTGTTCACACATCATCCATGCAGCAGCCACCAGCTGACTTAATCGTCGGCGTGGCACTAAATTGGAACGCAATTACACAATGAACTTTATTTAATTTTAATTATACAGTATAAAATATATCCTACCCGAATGTTACTTGAAAAATTACCCGACCCGACTCAACTTCGGAAATAACGGAGCTCCGGAAATAACGACCAGGGTACAGCCCCATATAGGCCGTTAAATTGAGTGGATACTGTATCAAGTTCAAAACAGGTGCGCGCCCCACCTGCAACCACGTCGAAAGTCACCAGTGCGTTACCCGCTAGAGTCCACCCATTCCCACACCCTTTACATCGGGTGCACTCGATAAACACATAAAGGAGATTATCATTTTATAACGCTATTTTGCGTTCTACATCATTCATTTTGGTATCAATTTTTTCGCAATAAAATGCTCTACATGGAAATCTGAATATTAGCCCCTATTGAAGAATATGTATGTGAATACCAACACCATACCAATACCAATACAAACTCAAAAAAAATGTTTCTGTACTTATCAATGGCCTGATTGTAGTAGGCTAGCAACTTGAGCATTCTGTGATTCACTCCACCTGCTTCAGGAAAAACGTGCCTGAAGTTGCTCAAGAGATGTTTCTTAGGTGGAGTGAATGTGTTGCGAGTGGTTACTTCTTCTGCACCCAAAATACTCCTCTTCCGATGGTATTTTGTATAGCAGGGTGAAGCACACAGTGCAACTCCAAACGTCTTGCACTTGTGCTTGGTGTCTTTTCTGATTCCGGACTTGTAACACACACGACACTTTAGAGGTTTTTGCATAGTAAGTATTGCATGTGTGAGGGTCCTGTTGAGATGCTCCGGTGAATCCACAATTCTTGGGTGTTTGTTGGGCGGAGTACGACTAGTGGCTAAGTTTTCTGTAACACTGGTTGCGTCCAAGTTGCCTGTCACACTAGTCTCGAGTTCAGAGTCAAATGAGGAGCCTTCGCCGTGTGGTGTTAAAGGGAGTAAAGGCAGCCTCACACCAGATGGTCCCGGGGTTGACAGATTGGCAGCATCAGAAGTACTGGCGTCATCATTTATGCCATTTTTTGAGTGAGCCCTGGAGGCTCCCCGGCAACCCTCCCTCCCACCGATCGGCGTTTTTTTCGAGTTGCTTGAAGCTTAACTTCCGAACTGATGCTAGGCAGCCAGCGCAGTAAGGTCTGGGGTCCCCTCCCCCTCGCGGAGGGGAGGGCGGCGCAGAAATAAAGTGTGATGTTTGCTTGTTTCCTTAGGGTTGTAGGGAGTTTCTACCTCTCTGTTTGGTTTTTTGTTTTAGTTTCTTACCATGTGGGGTTTTTGTTATGCCTACCTTTCTGGGTGCCTAACCTCGGTCGATGGCAAATAACGAAAACCCCAATCACAAGGGGGTTTTCCAGGGCCATTGCCCCCTGAAACCTCTGAAGGGGCCAGGTTCTGGCGCTGGTCCCTGGTAGATCTGAACTCCATAGCTAATGTCCCGGTCTAATATAACATACATTAGCCCCGATTACTCCAGGGAGCCTCTGGTCGCCCAGAAAATGCGTTTTTACATTCAACGCTGGTTTTATGACTGATGTATAAGCTCCAAAACCTTTTGGGCTTTGTCATATTCACATTTCGTAATGAAATGGAATTTATCTCCACCCCTTCATGTCCTAATGTATTTCATTTGCTCACTATCCTGACACTGAAAAAATAATTATATTTTGGTACTTAGTTTCCATCTGTATCTCTTGTTTGTGTACTACCATTATCCTTTTCTGCCTTATCCATTCCCGGAATATTTTGGTCAAAGCTGTAGTCTGTCTAACCTGTTCCTCCTTCCATTGGTGGCAAGTGACAATTTACAATGTTATCAGTCACGGGGAACAAATTTCCGCTAAAGTAGTTGCTTTTGTGGCAGCCTTTTGGACTTTCTTGTAATGTCCTGTGCTAGCATCTCGGCACGCGTGGCTCAGGGGTGCTCTCATCACTATCCCTGACCCTTTGCCTCTTTGGTGTGAAACCAGATTCTGTTCCTGGCCCCCAGTATGTGCCTGTGGTAATAGAGTCCTGGGTTAGTCCGAAGGCGTTGGTTGCTTCACTGTTATAGCATTTTTGGATCACTGAGGGGTCCTGCCCAGAAAGAAACATTTCATTATGCTCAGAGCATTATTTTTATATATTTTTCCCCACCATGGCATGTCACAGGTTGAAACATTCAGCACTTATGTGGTTGTGTCTACGGAATGCCTCTTTATTATTATTATTTATTATTATTGTATTATTATTTATTATTAATTACTATTAAATATTATTAATTCTATTCTTTAGGTCTATAGCTCCCTAGGGCTGATTTTAAAAATGTATGTCAATGTTATTGAGG
>WNGS01087086.1:0-11428 GCA_020271785.1 Procambarus virginalis
TCGTGCTGGGTACGGCTGTTCTCTTGCTGGGTACGGCTGTTCTCGTGCTTGGTACAGGCTGTTCTCCTGCTGGGTACGGCTGTTCTCGTGCTGGTACCGGTGTTATCGTGCTGGGTACGACGTGTTCTCGTGCTGGGGTACGATGTTCTCGTGCTGGTTGATTTCTGCTACTAGTTGTTGCAAATATTGCTTCGTTTTTTTGGCATTAATAAGGCACTATAGTAAGCCCCCGAGACATTTTGTTTTATAACACAAAGAGCTGCTAGTGAAAAAAAATGGTCAATTCCACAATTATTTTTCACCGGATCCGATAAAGACTGTACGTCAATCGCAGACAAAGCTAAGGGCACTGGTGCATACTGTACGAACGCAGACTAAGTCTATACGCACACCCTTCAGTTGGCTGGTGTTTAAGCCTGATCCAGTACATAAAAATTTCTCTTAAATATCAATTTACATCAAATTATATATTTTGTGTTATGTATTTAGTTTAGCAACATTATTACGATAATAAGAGCTATAAAAAATACTTATTTTGAAACTGATTTATTTATTTCATTATTTCGAAGCCATAGGTCACTGAACTGTGGCGACGAAATCGAACAAAACACCGCTGGTGTTGTGTTCGATTTCCAGTAGCATATGTTTCTCTCAATATTCAATTTACATCAAATTATATATTTTGGGGTTACTATTTAGTTTAGGCAACATTATTACGGTAATAAGAGCTATAAAAAATACTTTGGAAACTAATTTATTAATTTTATTATTTCGAAGCCTAGATCGCTGAACTGTGGCGACGGAAATCGAACACAACAAACAAGCATGGTGTATGGACAGGGATTAGACACCGTCCACTCGTGCTGGAGTTGTGCTGCAAATAACGTGAACAATTTCTCAATAGGAGATATCTACCTTATTACAGCATATTTTGGTCTTATTTAGTTTAGTTAATTAGGATAATAGAGAGTTATTACAAACACCAGTTTTAGAAATGATTTATTAATGTGAAACGTTCAAAGTCATGGGTAACTGAACTATGACAACACAGACGAAGTGAGTGAAACCTCACTGTAAAGTGAAGTTTACTGTACAGTATTCCCTTATCTGTCTACCCTCACTCGTCTTGTTTCATCACAGAAAATGTATAAGAAGATTCAAAACATATTAGCTAGCTATTCACGCTTCAGCCTTTAAATTAATTTACAATGATACGTGTGCCACAAATCGGTGAACGAAAATCATTGAAACTCAGTCGTTCACTTCTGTGGACCACTCTGGCTGGTGTTTGGTTAATATGCGTCACTTCTTGTGGACCATTCTGGCTGGTGTTTGGTTCATATGATTACTTGTTGTGTGGTCCACTTGTGTGGTCCACTTGTGTGGTCCATTTGTGTGATCCATTTGTGTGATCTAACTTGTCATATGAAGGAATTATTAATGTAATCTGTGATGGGATGGTAAAGTTTTCTACCACTGTGAACTCTGTCCCAACATCGTAAGATTGTGGACCACTTGTGGGATGTGCGGTCCACTTGTGTGGTCCACTTGTGTGATCGAACTTGTCATATGAAGGAATTAATATTGTAATCTGTGATTGAATGTGAAACTTTTCCACCGTCTGTGAACTCTGTCTCGACGTCGTAAGCAAATCCGAACATCCCCCGCTTCGGCGAACCATTGTTCGTCGAACAGGGTGAGTAAATCCGGCCTGAAAAGTGTGCGAACTAGCCGGAGATTCGTTGAATCGGGGTACGTTGAATCGAGGTTGTACTGTAATTTATAATTTTGGGAAAATAATTACTAATTTTTAATTAAGGTTCAGCGCGACTCTGTCTAGCTGTGAGTGTCGCGGCTATGTGTTAATTTCTCAGTATTCTACTACGCGAGCGGCGGTGACCCGTGTATGCTATGTTAACAGCGAGTTCATTCAGTAACGTAAATAAGTGATTTATCATTAATTTTGGTTTAACTAATAAATACTTATAATTATATCCGAGCGCCGTTGTCAGCGTCGGGCGTTAAGAATTTAATAATTGTTGAAGATTTTAAACATCGCGCCAGTGTTAAATTAACGATAACGTTCATTCATTTCTAGCGCGCCTCAGATTTACTAGAAAATTTGAAAATTTAGAAAATTTTTGGGGAATTCAGTTAACGTAAAGTGTGATATTAATTGGGCCCTGGTAAGCAAGACTTAGATTATTTTCGATAAATAATGCAGGGTTGAAACTACAGTATCCACTCAATTTAACGGCCTCTTTTATACCGATCTGCCGGTATTAACGACCGGTTTGGGAGATCGGTATCTGGAGCCTCGTATACCGGTCTGGTAGTCGATATTACCGACGGTTGGTATTGGGTTTGTTTTGGCATCGGCAGCCCCTCACATGGCGACCAGGCGATCATCCAGAGTGGTATATTAAATCTTAACTTTCTTTCAAAATGATTCAGTTTTATGAAGAAAACTCTAAATTATTATTAATAAAATATTTTAAAACAATTGTTATTAAACAAAATAATTTGTTTTCTTATTAAATACCTTTTATAGTATACGCAACAGGTATTTTTTTCCCACGGACATAGAACGTACTGCGCCTGGCCATGTGACCGCTTTGTTTACTGTTAACTCACGCGGCTGAGAGCAGTGTCTCAGAATATTAGCCAGAGAAAATCAGATTCAGACAAAAATAGATAAATTCATGATTTTAACGGTTCGTGAAAGCACCCACTGGGAATTCAACAAGTCATGCAGCATCCGCTGGCAACGAGTTCCCTACAAGCCATGCTGCACCCGCCGATGCTGAATTCCCATCAACAAGTTGTGCAGCCTCCGCCGGCAACGAATGCTCTGCAAGCTATGCTGCACCCGCCGATGCTAAATTCCCATCAACATGTCGTGCAGCCTCTGCTGGCAACGAATGGTCTGCAAGCTATGCTGCACCCGCCGATGCTGAATTCCCATCGACATGTCGTGCAGCCTCCGCCGGCAACGAATGGTCTGCAAGCTATGCTGCACCCGCCGATGCTGAATTCCCATCGACATGTCGTGCAGCCTCCGCTGGCAACGAATGCTCTGCAAGCTATGCTGCACCCGCCGATGCTGAATTCCCATCGACAAGTTGTGCAGCCTCCACCGGCAACGAATGCTCTGCAAGCTATGCTTCACCCGCCGATGCTGAATTCCCATCAACATGTCGTGCAGCCTCCGCCGGCAACGAATGCTCTGCAAGATATGCTGCACCCGCCGATGCTGAATTCCCATCGACAAGTCATGGAGCATCCGCCAGCAACGAATGCTCTGCAAGCCATGTTGCACCCGCTGATGCTGAATTCCCATCAAAAGTCGTGTAGCCTCCACTAACTATATAAAATATGATTGAAAGGCATATAAATTAGTGTAAAAAGTGTTGATAGAATACAGTATTGTAAGTGTTAATGATTATTTAAGCCTTGACAAAAAGATACTGTAAAGTGTAAATATACAGTAGAAATAATTTTCAATTGTGAATGAGTTAGAACTCAATTAGAACTCGAGAATGAATTAGAACTCGTGTGAATTAGTAGTAAGGCTAGCTGTTGTGTGAAGTGAATGCCTGAAAATAAGTGTTCATACTGTATGTACCCTGTATATAGTACTGAACAATATAAAACAAGTGCTGCAGAGGATGGCGTAATCTTCAGCTTCAATAAAAGTAAGTCAATTTACCAATTTTATTATAGTATTACAAGATATTAATATTTTTTCAACAAAAGCTACATATTAGTCTCTGCAAATGTATATTCTATCGATAGCAGAGAAAAGGTGAGCTCAAAATATTTCGTCTTGGCTAGCTCTCAGTGACAAGGCTCGATCGCCATTGTTATGGCCTGGCCGCCACAGCCTGTGTCATAACATTAAAAATACATTACCTGCACTGTTCAGGGTAAAGCAAAACACATTTCTAAAATTTTATTGAGAAAATATTAACAATCACTGATTGATACATGAAATATTTTGCAATACAAAGGAATGAACCAATTTTTTCCCACCCATCTGGATTTGATCAGACCGTGTTCACACATCATCCATGCAGCAGCCACCAGCAGACTTAATCGTCGGCGTGGCACTAAATTGGAACGCAATTACACAATGAACTTTATTTAATTTTAATTATACAGTATAAAATATATCCTACCCGAATGATACTTGAAAAATTACCCGACCCGACTTGACTTCGGAAATAACGGAGCTCCGGAAATAACGACCAGGGTACAGCCGTTAAATTGAGTGGATACTGTAAATTATTTACAATAAATTCAATGTATTTCCTTTCGCGATAATATTCACGGTACAATTCCAATATATTTTGTTAAAACATTTGATAATTATCAATAGATTTATATTGGCCTTGCATTTAGAGACATGAAATTTTTACTTTAATTTTTACAATTGCGTTGCCAGTCCACTTCGAGTGTTAAATATAGTAAACTAATTACATTTTATCAAGATTAATTGTAGTAATTTCCTGGCGCTTAATAACTTAACGTAACGTAACCTACTATTTTTAGTGTATTTGTGCGCGTGTATTCTATTCACCGTCGTATACAGTTGTTTTTCACAAGTAAATAAATGCTAGACGATGCCGTCGTGGATTCTATCTGTTTGCGTAGAAATTTTACGAATGCGAGACGAGGTTAATAAGACACAATAATTCCATTCATTGGGAGAGTGTAGTCAGCGAGATTCTGCCGCCGACAGCTGTCATCGTCTGTCAACAAGCTTAGGTGATTTATGGTTTTCACTGGGGCTGGGGAACGCGGTGAACGACGTGAAGGAAAGATAGTTCCGGTCTAGATGTTCAAGAGGTTTAACGTAATAGGTTAGGAGATACCTTCGGAGATTATTGATCAAGTGATTAGTTGTTGAAAACGGGGTTGTGTTAAAATTTCACCCTGATCCGACGACGGGTCTTGAAGTTACGTTTTGGGGTGAAAATGTTTTTTAGCAATGAATGGACAATGTACGCAGACGCAACCTCCCCAATACCCCATCCTTACCCAAGCACCCCTCCCTACCTACAACCCCCAACCCCAAACCCTCCCTACCTACAACCTAGTCCCCCAACCTTACCTCCAGGCCAACCCATGTTCACCCCAATCCCTGGCAGACCCATACCAACCCCAGCCAAATAACACCCAACCCCTTTTGTTGTTCACAGGTCATTCATGTAATTTCCCATCAGGTCTGCTTAACAGACATAATATTGCATATGGGGAAGATTACCCATCAGAAGTTTTAAATAAGATGAAAAATGCATGGAGAATTGCAGCTAGGGCTTCCAAGACAGCACGAGATCGCTATGCTCAACATTATGACAAAAGGGTACGACCCCTTGAATTGAAAGTCGGGAGTCTGGTGTTGAGAGTTAATGAGGCGGCTCCCGCCAATCAGAGTAGGAAACTTGCACCTAGATGGCGGGACCCCTACCGAGTAATTGAAAGAAAAGGTTCGGTTAATTTTGTTATTAAAGGTATTTTTGAAGACCAAGTTGGGAGAACAATTCATATTAATAAATTAAAACCTTATCACGCGAGGGAGGAACTAGAGCTGCCTTCAGCAAGTCTAATTCCTGACCTGTCTAATGATCCAAGTGCTGAGTCAGATGATGAGGATGACCTCCTGTTAAATCTCATCAGTAATCAAGCCCAATCTTGTCACCCTATGGTAACAAGGTCGCGAGCTGTACAGTAAGTGTTAATGATCTTCCCTAGTCAGGTTAAGTAAAAGTTCATATAATTATCCTGTAGAGGCAATGGTGTGTATTTACTGATGTGCATGACTCAGGTAGCATACTTGCCTTGCTCTGGGGTTTCCAACTTCCTATACCTCAGAGTAATATCCATGCTTGATCCATGCTTCCGCCATTTGTTGTTGACTGTCTTTCTCAGGTCTGATGGTACACCAGTTCCAGCCTCCCAGACACACGTGAACCAAGGATCGAGATCAGCAGGTCTGGGGATGACCCACCTGGCTGATAAGATCGGGGTCTGAGGCACGTTACATAAAGTCCTCCCCCTTTGTGCCCGGTAACTCGTCAATTGGTTATCCGGAAGGGGTGACTGGCGTACAGTCACCCGGCCGACACCTCACGTCACTAACGAGGTTGTCCCAGTCCAGCCATGCTATCTTCACGGAGCAGAGTCAGCCACCATCACAGCCAGGGGCTAGTTGTCTCAAGGTCACCAACCAAGTCCACCAGCCGCCAAGTCAAGACTGCGGAAAAACCGGAAGTGGAAGACGAGTGGTCTACGAAGAAGAACGCTAATTGCAACGACTGTAAGCTCTCTCAAAACCTGCAGTTGCGTCGTCTGTGGAAACGAAGAGGCAACACGGCGGTCCCGGTACGAACAGCACTACCCCTACAGAGTGCTGCTGTTTCGCCAGAGGTTACAACCTTGTATCTCGGCCCAGCTCAGCTGCACGAGGGGTTGCACGGAAAGGTGTACCGGCCAGTAGTACCGGGATAACAAGTAAACGTCGGTAGATGACGTCGCCCAGGAGCTGAGGCAGGCCCACCTGTCCTGTCACCATGCCATCCTCTTCAACGCCACTCGTACCTCACTACCAACGCGAGACATCATGACACGTCGAAGCTGTGCTCTACGTGGCAGCCATGGTTAACAACAATCCATCATGACTGTTTGGAAGCGATAAGAAGAGGTGAACCCGGTTCCTGTTAGCGGGGTCCACCTGAGCTGACAGCCGCCAGCTGTCAGCTGTCACGTAAGCCAGGTGCGGGTAGTACGAGACCCCCTGTACTGTCCGGAGTTGGCCGAGGCCGGAAATGTTACGTCCGGATGACCAGGATCTTCAAGCAATTTGAGGTAGTCGCCGGAATCTACAACAACGAGATGTCACCAGGACCGAACGATAGAACTTCTGTATAGAAAAGTATAAATAAATGAATTTTAAGTAATATAGTAAACTGTGTTAACTCGGAACAGTTAGTTCGACTTTTTATTTTCCATCTGTTAGTAACACCTCTGTACACCTTCGGAAAGCTCTCTGGAACAGTATTAAATGTTGAAAACTAGAACTAGTGAAATAGAAAAAGAAATCTAGAAAGTGAACATCTAGAAATTGTTACTAGAAAATTACCTTGTCTCTAGAAAAGTTGTTTGAGGAACTGGTTTGAGAACCATCTAGTAGGATCTCTAGAAACGTTGATCAGTGGGGAACTTTATCTAGATTTTTCTAGATCCTAGATACTGATATTTATATATATTTTTTTTTAATTTTTTTTGTGGATTACTGAACAATACGTGTGGTACACAGTCTGAAAATTGTGTTCACCCGCTGTTGTTGTTGGTTAAGAGACATGTCCGTGGACATTGATTTTTTTTTATAAAAATATTTTTTGTGTATTTTCTTTAGGTTTAAGGATATGGACACGCTGTGGTAGGCAGTTGCCACAGGTGTGGGACACTGGGTCCCTGGGAGGTAGTATTCCTCTATTTTGATAGAATTTTTATTTTTAATGACATTGATTCTTTTTAATATTTTTTCTATATGATGTGAGGTATTTGATTTTTGTCCAGGTGGAATAATGGGATAGCGGAAGGCTATCGGCTGATTTTAGCTAGTTGTGTTGTTGTTAGGTTTGGATTTGGTTTCTATATCAAGACAGGTATAGGATGTTTTGTCTTCCAGGTAGTTGGAAGGGTACAGGGCTGCATCCGAGTGGACAGCCAGGATTAGAGACGGTCTCTGTCCTTATGTGTTATGTATTTTTACTGTGTTGTTTGTATGTATACATGCTGGGCCACACCGTTTGGTGGTGCCATTATTGGTTTTTATTTGTTTTGCCATTATTAGTTAGGATTAGATAATTTCTTTTGTTGTTTTGAGGCATTGGGTCATTTATTGTTGAGTTAAATGTTGTTTTAGTTGATTATGATAGGGCAGGGTTCTGGATAAGAATTTTGTGCCTTAAATTTCTTTACACACAAATTTCTTAATTTCCGAGGAGGGGGAGTTGTAATGATCTGGTGCTCAGATCATTGGTTCTCCCTTCCCCCCTCTCCCCTCCTTCCTTCTTCCCTTCTCCCTTTCTCCCCTCCCCTTACCCGTCATTCGTCTTCACCACCCTCACCCCCCCCCCTTCCTGTCGCCCATTTGTCAAGGTCCAAGAAGGTTGACCTGAGGGTGGTCGTGCAGCCGACCTCTGTGATACCTTGTGTCCCCACTCAATCCTCCCCACTCGGATTTCCCCTCTCCATCCCCCTCTCTCCCCCTCTCATCCCTCTCTCTCCCCTCTCAACGGTCCCTTACCCATACCAGGCGAGTCAAATGTCCCTACCTTTATCTTGCTGGAGACGGGCTTGAACATAAATTATCAGTTTTGGTAAACATTGCTTGGAATGTGCACTAGTCGCGGGTATCCAATACAGTGGTACCTTGTTCCCATCGCATAGCCGGGGAGTACTGACTCAATCTTCAGGAATTCATGTAGCCTCCCACGGCACCTCAGGGAAGATGATTGGCGGGAGATAAGGGCCAAGTCCTTATTGGCCCTAGAGAGCCAGACCTCAGGCCTAGTGTTAAATGGTTGGCCATTGCCAAAATAATGGGTGGAGCCCTGGGGCTGGATTAGATGGTGGGAGGTGTAATCCTTCCCACAATAAGCTGGTAAAACAAAATTTCATTCAGTGTGTCTTGGGAGTGTTTCGGGACTGGAGGGCTGCCAGCCCGCATCCAAAGGGCTGAGGACCGCCATCAACATCTTGGCCGCAGTGTGTTATTTAAGGTATTGTGCACTTGTTTCATGTCCTTAGTAGATATCCATCATGCCTCTAGGGGAATAGATAGGGTATATGTTCAAATTGTCTTAATTTACGTGATTCATATAATAAATTGTATAACTTGTCTAGTGGTATTCACTTACTTCCCTTGATATATTTTCTCTACCTTGTCATTGTTATGTGGTGAATTGGAAACCCCATGTTCTCCTCCATTTAGTAAATATTACAGTTGCCCTTGGATTTAATAAGTAAAGTAAACTAAACAAACTAATTCCCAACATTGATTACTGGTTCCTTGCCTTCCTGGGGAATCGGTGATAGACACATTCAGGTATGGTTGGACGGGAAGGTGGTGGCAGTGTTTATTAACGTATTGTTGTTATCCATAACCCTTGTTATGGATGTACCTTCCTCAGTTAATATTCAGTTTATATTCGTGGCAGTCCAGTGAGGGGTCATACTGGACTGTAACAGAGTTGAGCTGGGTTATTAAGTGAAGAGAGAAAGAATTATACAGATGATTCAGAGATATACAATGATGATTACCTTAATGATTATTAGGGGGTATTACAATGGTACACAGTAGTAGAATACAATGATGATATTACGTTTATTACACTAATATAGTTCCAATCTACAAAAGTGGAAGCAGGGAAGACCCCCTTAATTATAGACCGGTATCATTGACAAGTGTAATAGTCAAAATATTGGAAAAATAATTAAAATTAAATGGGTAGAACACCTGGAGAGAAATGATATAATATCAGACAGACAGTATGGTTTTCGATCTGGAAGATCCTGTGTATCGAATTTACTCAGTTTCTATGATCGAGCAACAGAGATTTACAGGAAAGAGATGGTTGGGTTGACTGCATCTATCTGGACCTAAAAAAGGCTTTCGACAGAGTTCCACATATGCATAGTTCCACATATGCACTTATCCAAGTGTGGAGTATGCCTCCCAAGATGCTCCCACAGCTGACTTGAATGGCATTGCAGTGCACTGATCTTCGTGCACAAAGCCTATTTCCCTTAATCCTGGATAGTTTTCTGGCATGTTGGGTATCTCCAGAATGCCCACTTAACCAGGAACACTTAAAATACGTAGGCCGCCGTATGTCTAGGCAGGAAGTAGATACAGGGAGCTAAGTATACTTGCTACCAAGGGTCAGTGAGTACATGGCTGGTGCCCGCTGAGACAGAGGGGAAGGCGCCAGCAGCGTCTGACCTCTGGGGTCAACCGGCGCGATGCGGAATAACAGCTATGACGTGTTCATGACGTCACTCCTGCTACTGCTCATCGAACGAGCTAATATGATTGGTTCCCGCTCATTTGCTGCAATGCTATTGGTCAAATTGTAACTCCTTTTGTGTTGTGTGCCACGAGATGCCCGGCACCCTTGCAAACTCATTCACGTGAGAGAGACCATACGAGAGGACGTGTTCTGTTCTACCGGCCAATAGACTGATCACCGTCTATCCCTCACCGTCAAGTTAACTCAGCGTCTTTGCGATATACCACACACTCGCCAGAATCACGAGTGGGAATATATTGTTTAGAAGCCTAAAGTGACAAATCTCCAGAGCGAAACAGACTGGTATCAGGTAACCCCTGGTGACAAAGATCGTCGTGAGTGACCTAGAGTGAACTAAGGCAGTGCCGCCGCCTAAGTAATCTGTGTGTGACATTACCACAGTGTACAGTGTAGTGCATGGTACCGCCACTCATCCTGAGCGTGTACCTCGAGCGCCGCCGCCGCCCTCACTCCTACGTGACGTCACCACCTCACACCGTCAGTGCCAGTGTGTGCGCGTGTGTCTGTCTGTTAAGCATACAGCACGCCCTACTCACGAAATCATCTCAAGATAATGCGAGTACCCTCCGTGTCTACGAGCGAAACCAGCTATCAGGCCACCTACGAGTGCTTGTATAAACGAGTCTGAGTGAGTGCGTAAGGAAAGTACCTTATCTGTAAGTACAAGATCTTGTCATTGTTTTGTCTGTGTTGATCTGAGGGATCAACCACAGTTCTCACCTTCTTATACCTGTCGCAGGTTATAGGTGAATCGACGGTGAATGCGTGTTTATCTGTGTGGTATCACTGCATTTCATTCGTCTGTGATGTGAGCTTCACATACACCACACATTTAGTTATTGTGTGATTATTATTGTGTTTATTGCATATCATCATTACCGAGTATCCGGTTGGAACTCTTGTGATCCCTTTGCATACCGGCAGTTAGGTTGCCGTGTTAGTGATTGGCTGTCAACTGTGTTAAGTTAGGTGTTTCTCCACGAGTGGATACGAGTCGATTAGCCAGACGTCAAGAGTCTCGCTAATGCAACCATAGCTTTGCTGACGCCAATCAAAAGTAAATCAAGCACCCTGTGTATTAGTGGTTAAGTTAGTAAATAAACTACTGTTAAGCTTTATGCGGTGTTTCCGTTGAACCACTTCTGAATACTGCCAATATTACTCAAGCCTTCAGCTCTATGTGTCTTCAACACCGAGTTGCCTGTAAGTCACTAAACTATAAATTTGATGAGGACCCTAGGAGTCCCTTAAAGTGTTACATCATTGAGGAGATTCCAACGACCAACGTGGAGCAGGACCAGGTGAGGCTAGTCTGAGAAGAGACCCAA
>WNGS01087096.1:0-12106 GCA_020271785.1 Procambarus virginalis
CACCCCCTTCCTCCACACACCTGGTGGACCACCACCCCCTTCCTCCACACACCTGGTGGACCACCCCCCCTTCCTCCTCACACCTGGTGGACCACCCCCCCTTCCTCCTCACACCTGGTGGACCACCCCCCCCCTTCCTCCTCACACCTGGTGGACAACCACCCCCCTTCCTCCACACACCTGGTGGACCACCACCCCCCTTCCTCCTCACACCTGGTGGACCACCACCCCCCTCCTCCTCACACCTGGTGGACCACCACCCCCCTCCTCCACACACCTGGTGGACCACCACCCCCCTTCCTCCACACACCTGGTGGACCACCACCCCCCTTCCTCCTCACACCTGGTGGACCACCACCCCCCTTCCTCCACACACCTGGTGGACCACCACCCCCCTTCCTCCACACACCTGGTGGACCACCCCCCTTCCTCCACACACCTGGTGGACCACCCCCCTTCCTCCTCACACCTGGTGGACCACCACCCCCCTTCCTCCACACACCTGGTGGACCACCACCCCCCTTCCTCCACACACCTGGTGGACCACCACCCCCCTTCCTCCACACACCTGGTGGACCACACCCCCCTTCCTCCACACACCTGGTGGACCACCACCCCCCTTCCTCCACACACCTGGTGGACCACCACACCCCTTCCTCCACACACCTGGTGGACCACCACCCCCCTTCCTCCACACACCTGGTGGACCACACCCCCCTTCCTCCTCACACCTGGTGGACCACCACCCCCCCCCTTCCTCCTCACACCTGGTGGACCAACCCCCCCTTCCTCCTCACACCTGGTGGACCACCACCCCCTTCCTCCTCACACCTGGTGGACCACCACCCACCCCCTTCCTCCTCCACCTGGTGGACCACCACCCCCCTTCCTCCTCACACCTGGTGGACCACCACCCCCCTTCCTCCACACACCTGGTGGACCACCCCCCCTTCCTCCTCACACCTGGTGGACCACCACCCCTTCCTCCACACACCTGGTGGACTACCACCCCTTCCTCCTCACACCTGGTGGACCACCACCCCTTCCTCCACACACCTGGTGGACTACCACCCCTTCCTCCACACACCTGGTGGACCACCACCCCTTCCTCCACACACCTGGTGGACACCACCCCTTCCTCCACACACCTGGTGGACCACCACCCCTTCCTCCACACACCTGGTGGACCACCACCCCTTCCTCCACACACCTGGTGGACCACCACCCCCCTTCCTCCTCACACCTGGTGGACCACCACCCCCCTTCCTCCTCACACCTGGTGGACCACCCCCCTTCCTCCTCACACCTGGTGGACAACCCCCCTTCCTCCACACACCTGGTGGACCACCCCCCTTCCTCCACACACCTGGTGGACAACCCCCTTCCTCCACACACCTGGTGGACAACCCCCCTTCCTCCACACACCTGGTGGACCACCACCCCTTCCTCCACACACCTGGTGGACAACCCCCCTTCCTCCACACACCTGGTGGACAACCCCCCTTCCTCCACACACCTGGTGGACAACCCCCCTTCCTCCACACACCTGGTGGACCACCACCCCTTCCTCCTCACACCTGGTGGACAACCCCCCCTTCCTCCACACACCTGGTGGACCACCACCCCTTCCTCCACACACCTGGTGGACCACCCCCCCCCCTTCCTCCACACACCTGGTGGACCACCACCCCCCTTCCTCCACACACCTGGTGGACCACCACCCTCCCCTTCCTCCACACACCTGGTGGACCACCACCCCCCTTCCTCCACACACCTGGTGGACCACCCCCATTCCTCCACACACCTGGTGGACCACCACCCCCTTTTTCCTCACACCTGGTGGACCACCACCCCCCCCTTCCTCCTCACACCTGGTGGACCACCACCCCCTTCCTCCACACACCTGGTGGACCACCACCTCCCTTCCTCCACACACCTGGTGGGGCCACACCACCCCTGCTCAGTGGTCCAGTCTTCCAGGAAGAGATAAGACAAAGTGTACCCCCATACCAAGCCTGGCATCCATCTTCACGTCCAACTCCAGATAAAAAAAATCGAACCAATTTCAATTCTACAAATGCAAGTAATTTACCGATATTCCCATAGCCAGATCATTAGTTCCGGTGGCGCAGTGGTATAGCACAAGCCGGGGCTTCACGAGCTCTTTGGCCTGGGTTCGTATCCTGCCTGGGGAGGATTGACTTGGCGCCAATCCTTAACTGTAGCCTCTATTCACCCAGCAGGGAATGGGTATACCTGGCTGTTAATTAAACGATTAGGATTAGGATTCGGGATCACCTGCCCGAAGTATTAATACAAGAACGCTTGAAAAGTAGAACGCAGTATTAGGCTACAGGTCTAGCTTAACTTGCAGCGTTTTATTAAACGTAAAAAAGGTCTTTGACATTCACAAATGAAGTATGACGTATTGAAGTATGAAGTATTGGGAGCCGGTCGGCCGAGCGGACAGCACGCTGAACTTGTGATCCTGTGGTCCCGGGTTCGATCCCAGGCGCCGGCGAGAAACAATGGGCAGAGTTTCTTTCACCCTATGCCCCTGTTACCTAGCAGTAAAATAGGTACCTGGGTGTTAGTCAGCTGTCACGGGCTGCTTCTTGGGGGTGGAGGCCTGGTCGAGGACCGGGCCGCGGGGACACTAAAAAGCCTCGAAATCATCTCAAGATAACCTTCAAGATGGTGGGGGTGTGTGTGGGGGGGGGGAGGTACACAATAGGGGAAACACAAGACGAGGGGGAACACAATAGACAAGCACTACATCAATTAATATATATAACCGCCTTTAACCACATACAAAACCTACATCACCTAACCCAAGTTTCTTTAACGAATTGCAGAAAACTTTTACGACTTTAATACACCTTAAAATTACAAAAAAAAATCCTCCAAATGACTCAAGCCCGTAATTAGCCTACTACGACCCAATTACACGATCAAAACTCCCCAATAAACTTACCAGAGAAGGCAATAAACCGCACAAAGAATGTTAGTCCCAACATGATCATTGTTCTAACCTAAGCTTGTTGGAGAAGCTTGGCCAAGCTTAACTACCCGGTAGTTAATGCAAGATCACTTCCCTCCTGGATTATTGTTGTTGTTGTTGTTGTTTAAGATTAGCTGCCTATAAGAAAAAGTTCCAGGTAGCACGGTCTATGGCGAGCCCGTAGTTCCGTCCTGGAGGCCGGCTACCATAAGTCTGTGGGTGGAAAGACTTTGCTTTAAAAGTTTATACACGGCTTAATTAATATAGAGCCGCCAGCTTAAATATACCTCTCTCTCTACAATTTACAATCTCCTTTAATTAACAATCCAACTGAATTATTTATATACATTTTAAACACGTAACTATTTTACGAATTAAATTCATAAATTAAAATTTATCTTAAAGCATGTATATTAAGGAATAAAGAATACAAATCTCGAACAAAATTTAATATTACATGAATTAAGCGTTTTTTTTTAAGTTTAATTGATATAAACTACAGCTTACTGGTGAAATGGCCACCTGACGAGCGTGACCTGACGCGTGACCTCCTCCGACCACTGCTGGCCGTACACTGCCGGGACTGCCCGCCGCTGCCGAGGTCACCCCCCACCTCGAGACACTGATGACGTCACAAGCCTATGCCACTGAACACGTACACACAAAATTATCACAAATTACGCCCTCCTGTAATTTAATTTTTTTCAAATATTTCACTAATTATAACTGTAATTTGTATTATTAATGTTATTTACCATTTACTATAAACATCTACGCTATATGGCGTAAACGGCATCCGAAGGGTTGGGATATGAGAGCTGTCCTTGGCTTCGGCTACATTTATACCCCATACATGCCCCATACCTTCAGAGTTTCATTGATCATTTCATTGCAACATTGTGAAACAAGTACATACACCCCTGAGCCTAGTCCTTCATTCAAAATGATAGGCACAAAAATGTTATATAATAAATTATCTAAAGCCATCAAGCTACCTTTAGCAGCTAAAGAATTAAGCCATCAAGCTGCCTTTCCCAGCTAAAAGAATAAGCCACCAAGCTGCCTTTCGCAGCTAAAAGAATAACCCACCAAGCTGCCTTTTCCAGCTAAAAGAATAAGCCATCAAGCTGTCTTTCTCAGCTAAAAGAATTAAGCCATCAAGCTACCTTTAGCAGCTAAAAGAATAACCCACCAAGCTGCCTTCCTCAGCTAAAAGAATAAGCCACCAAGCTGCCTTCCTCAGCTAAAAAGAATAAGCCATCAAGCTGCCTGTCTCACATGAGAAAGGAAATTATAAACACAGCGGCTGCAAATGATTACATACTAGGCTACAGCAGCAACTCGAGCCATACATGAGGCTACAGGAGGAGCCCTGCCTATTATCCCCCGACATTCACATGAAAGAGCAGCCGTCCTCATTAACCATATACCACCAGGGGTGACGGATAACACATAATGTGTGCCAGTATGTGCAGCGGGAACATATTAACCCTCATTTGCATGACTACCTAAACCGTCCCGGCCAAACCCGATTTTAATTTACAATGGGAGCCGATTGAAAACACTCGCTCACTCTACTATTGGTTCATACGAGGTAGCTCCTATTGGTCCATGCGAGGTAGCTGCTATTGGTCCATACGAGGCAGCTGCTATTGGTCCATATGAGGCAGCTGCTATTGGTCCATACGAGGCAGCTGCTATTGGTCCAAACGAGGCAGCTGCTATTGGTCCATATGAGGCAGCTGCTATTGGTCCATATGAGGCAGCTGCTATTGGTCCAAACGAGGCAGCTGCTATTGGTCCATGCGAGGTAGCTGCTATTGGTCCATACGAGGCAGCTCCTATTGGTCCATACGAGGCAGCTCCTATTGGTCCATACGAGGCAGCTGCTATTGGTCCATATGAGGCAGCTGCTATTGGTCCATACGAGGCAGCTGCTATTGGTCCAAACGAGGCAGCTGCTATTGGTCCATATGAGGCAGCTGCTATTGGTCCATATGAGGCAGCTGCTATTGGTCCAAACGAGGCAGCTGCTATTGGTCCATACGAGGCAGCTCCTATTGGTCCATACGAGGCAGCTCCTATTGGTCCATACGAGGCAGCTGCTATTGGTCCATACGAGGCAGCTCCTATTGGTCCATACGAGGCAGCTGCTATTGGTCCATACGAGGCAGCTGCTATTGGTCCATACGAGGCAGCTGCTATTGGTCCATACGAGGCAGCTGCTATTGGTCCATACGAGGCAGCTGCTATTGGTCCATACGAGGCAGCTCCTATTGGTCCATACGAGGCAGCTCCTATTGGTCTATACGAGGCAGCTCCTATTGGTCCATACGAGGCAGCTGCTATTGGTCCATACGAGGCAGCTGCTATTGGTCCATATGAGGTAGCTGCTATTGGTCCATACGAGGCAGCTGCTATTGGTCCATACTAGACAGCTGCTATTGACCCATACTAGACAGCTACTATTGGTCCATACGAGGCAGCTGCTATTGGTCCATGCTAGACAGCTGCTATTGACCCATACTAGACAGCTACTATTGGTCCATACGAGGCAGCTCCTATTGACCCATACTAGACAGCTGCTATTGGTCCATACTAGACAGCTACTATTGGTCCATACGAGGCAGCTGCTATTGACCCATACTAGACAGCTGCTATTGACCCATACTAGACAGCTACTATTGGTCCATACTAGACAGCTGCTATTGACCCATACTAGACAGCTACTATTGGTCCATACGAGGCAGCTCCTATTGGTCCATACGAGGCAGCTGCTATTGGTCCATACGAGGCAGCTGCTATTGGTCCATACTAGACAGCTGCTATTGGTCCATACGAGGCAGCTGCTATTGGTCCATACGAGGCAGCTGCTATTGGTCCATACGAGGCAGCTGCTATTGGTCCATACGAGGCAGCTGCTATTGGTCCATACGAGGCAGCTGCTATTGGTCCATACGAGGCAGCTGCTATTGGTCCATACGAGGCAGCTCCTATTGGTCCATACGAGGCAGCTGCTATTGGTCCATACGAGGCAGCTGCTATTGGTCCATACTAGACAGCTACTATTGGTCCATACGAGGCAGCTGCTATTGGTCCATACGAGGCAGCTCCTATTGGTCCATACGAGGCAGCTGCTATTGGTCCATACGAGGCAGCTGCTATTGGTCCATACGAGGCAGCTCCTATTGGTCCATACGAGGCAGCTGCTATTGGTCCATACGAGGCAGCTCCTATTGGTCCATACGAGGCAGCTGCTATTGGTCCATACGAGGCAGCTCCTATTGGTCCATACGAGGCAGCTGCTATTGGTCCATACGAGGCAGCTCCTATTGGTCCATACGAGGCAGCTCCTATTGGTCCATATGAGGCAGCTCCTGTTGGTTCTCACTTAGAGAACTGCAAAAAGGTCCCACAAAATTTATTAGGAGAAGGCTTTGCAATAACACATTGTAAAGACATTTTCAATAGAAACATTACTGAATCTGCTTTAAAATAGATTACAAAATTCTATAATTTGATTATTAGTAATGGTCTGTGTAATTTTAGATCCCTTTTGATTGGTCAGTTAAAGAGCAATTTGAGTGGGATCATTGATACACATTTGTCTCATATTACATATATATATATATATATATATATATATATATATATATATATATATATATATATATATATATAAAAAGGAATATAGGAAGGGAGTACCACCTCTGGCTGGAAGAAGGGGGACCCATAGCCTCGGAGGAAATCACACATAACGCATTGGAGGGAATGTAGGTCCCCTCCAATACAGTTTCTGTGTGTTTTTCTCCTACCACCCCCTTCCTTTTTTTATGCTTTATTGTGTATTTAAAGGTTACAAAACATACAAGACAAATGCCTAAAGGTTATGGATCTCTTGAAGCTCCTCCGCTTCCGGACAGGAACCGAGGACGCAGCAAGCATTTCCCCTCTGGATCGCCACATGAGGCGCTGAAACAAAAAACTGCAAGCCCTTGGGTCTCTGGTGACGTCAATGAGCTTGGAACCCAATTCCTTGAGAAATCCCAAGGCACTCTTGCCCCAGGGGCCATGCGTCTCAGACGCTATGGGAACAAAGAGGTATTGACCTGCCAGTCGCCTGTATTTGAGAGATTTTGCTGTTTCCCTGTGGTTGGCCGCCCCACCTGCTTGATCAGCTCCGAATGTACATAGGTGTCAGCCAGGGTGGATACACATGTGTAGTCCCACACCAACTGTCTACCCTCCTTCCATGAGTATATGGTGATGCCATCAGGGCGAAGTGCGGGGAAATCCGGGTTTGGACCCCTAAGATGCGAGGTTCTCTCTCCGCTGGGCACTTAGCTGAGACGAGGCTTCTCTTGATGATGTCATTGACCTCGTTGTGTCTTGCATGCCAGCCCTTTGTGCTTCCGCAATGCAACCCATGCAGTCCGTATTGGTCTGCTTCCACCCTGTTGCAAATACACTTGTATTCAGTGTGAATTGGGGCACCAAGGCGGAGGGCCACTGCTACACGAAGGGATTCTGGTCTAGGCGCGTGCCCATTGTTGACATGGGTACTGCCAGGAGGAAGTCTCCTGCATGGGGGGCACGCACTGCTCTGAGGCGGGCTTTCTCCTTGTCTGATGTTGCAGCGCTGAGCATAGCATCAGCTACTTTTTCCACTAGAGGGTGGTCCCAGCCGGACTGTTTGTATTGTTTTGTTGGCTCTATAATGGTTGCTGGGGCTGCGAGAACACCCCACTGATTTGAACATTCAGTGAAAGCAGGATCGTGTATTCCTGCTGAGTCTCTCAGGGTTGCAGGTAAGATATCTCTGACGAGGTCGTGCGATGCGTGGGAGGAGGAAAGGAAGGCTGGTAGAGCAATTTGGGAGGCTGTGCGGACACCAAGGCCGCCAAGTCTTACAGGAAGGGTTGCTTGCTCCCACTGAGAGTCGTCCAATGGCAGGTTCAGGACTTTCACCAGCATGGACCTCAGAAGGGTGTCATACACATTTAATTTAGGGCTGCTGTAGGATGGAGAACATCTCAGAAAGTACGTCAACTTAGGGAGAGACAGGCATCTTGTGAGGAGAAAGAGAGCATCATGGGCATCAATCTTGTCAATCCTGTCCAGCATTCTCTTTAGATCAGTGATTTTGCAGCCAGACCAGGACTCCTCGATTGCCGTGGGCCAATGGGGGCACCCAGGAGAGTACAGTCCGGTGGCTCGACAACGAGAATGTCTGGAAGAACATTTGTATTTGCCCAGTGATGTCTTGGTTGCGGGAGATTATTTCACACTTGGATGCATTGAGAATGAGGCCTAAGGCTGCTCCCTGCTCCTGGATTTTCCTTATATCCTCCAAAATGGTTTCCGGGGTTCCAGCGAGAGTGCCATCATCCAGGTACCAGATGTTTAGCTCGCTTGTCAGACTATCAGTGACCTCTTTGATAGCTAGGCAGAAAAGAGGGGTGCTAAGGGGTCACCTTGTTGGACACCTTCACAGGAGTTTATTTCATGTTCCCCAAAAGAAGCTTAGAGTCCCCACTGTAGCACGATCGGATGAACGGGTAAAGGGGACGGAAATGGTTGTGTACAGCCTGAGGACCGCGTCTCGTCTGACTTGATTGAAAGCATTTTTGAAGTCAAGCTTTACTAGTGCCTTCTGGTCGGGAGATCAGCAATGTAAGCCCGCGCTGCATGTGCTGCAGCTTCACAACCTAGTGGAATCCCAAACCCGAGCTGATGAGGTTTCAGCAAGGTGGCTGCTTCCTGGCTGATAGATCTCACTGCAGCCTTAGCTACGAGGCGTCGGAGGGTGTTGCCAACGGCAATGGGCCTGATACCCCTATCCTTCTTCTTTAGAGCACAGAGTGCTGCTCCATAAAAGACAGGCCTGATATTATATAATATATATATATATATATATATATATATATATATATATATATATATATATTTTAAAACCTAGAAGGGGTACCACCTCTGGTGCAAGTGTAGGGACCCATAGCCTCGGAGAAGAAAATAAAGAGTACTCAGAGAAGACCTTGTGGATCCTCACTGAACACTTTGATATTTTCTTCTCCTACCACCCCTATTCTTTTGGTATGTGTGTATATTTATCTAACTTTATTTGAAAATGTCATTACACAAAAAAGTTACAGTATTGATTACATGCAGGGTACAAGGCTGCTTGTCACAAGTTGAAAAGCTCCTCCAGCTCCTCAGATGGCGGGCAGGAACCATGGATGCAGTGAGCATTTCCTCTCTGGATTGCCACACTGAGGCGCTGAAAAAGAAAACTGGCAGCTCTAGGGTCTCTAGTTGTTTCGATTAGCTTAGACCCCAACTCCTTCAAAAAGCTAGCAGCACTTTTACCCCAGGCACCAAGTGTCTCTGAGGCAATGGGGACAAAATTGTAGTGGTGCTCAAGGTCTCTGTATTTACGTGACTTGGCCGCTTCCCGGTGATTGGCAGCTCCTCCTGCTTGAGTAGCACTGAAGTCAACATAGGTATTGGCTAAAGTTATATATATATATATATATATATATATATATATATATATATATATATATATATATATATATATATATAGTATATTTTGGTAGCAGTCTTTCCTGTAGAAATATTATTAAATATGACCGAAAAGTAAGATTAATAATTCTAACACGAATTTTCTCAATATTTCTTATGTTTCTTTTCACTGTTGATGGTAATTGAAAAATCAATTCTCCAAAATTCACTTTTATTTCTAGTCTGACGCGACACTTAAACGCGTTTCGTAATAACTTATTACATTTTCAAAGACTTTTAGTTTACACACACACAACTATAACCTGCAAACACTAAACAGAGTTCTGACTATGTTATGATTTAAACAGCTTTCATTTTTCATTTTATACCCGCATTTGGGTGAGGTGATATGTTACAACAGTTTTGGATGAGGTGAACAAAACTTTCAACACAGGACAGAACACGAAACAATGGGTATTAATGGGATAGTAATTGGGTAAATTGAAGGTAAGCATGGAAGTAACTGCAAAGGGCCTATTGGCCCATATTTCTTGATGCTTCTATATTGGAGCGGAGTCTTGAAGTGGGTAGAATATAGTTGTGCATTGACAACACCAGCAATCAACAGCCAATTAATATATATTATATATATATATATATATATATATATATATATATATATATATATATATATATTATATATGATATATTATATATATATATATATATATTATATATATATATATATATATATATCATATATATATATATATATATATATATATATATATATATATATATATATATATATATATATATATATATATATATATATATATATATATATTGTCGGGGTGTCACGGTTCTTGTTAGTGAAGGGTTAAAGCAACGGTAGACTGGATCTCCTCTCCAGGTGGTTGCTCTGACAAACCCTTACTCACCGTCGTTCTACGGGTCTTCCCTCGATCCTCTAGGCTCCACTGCACGCCCCGGAGAGTACCCCAGTCGATCCCACAACCGGCATTAAGTTGCAAGATGAGTGGAGGCACAGATCGTTCCCTCAATCTGTGGCCCGCCCCGACACAGAACTCTTACACAGCCTTCAAGGTCACCAACTGGTGTTTTTAGGTGTCCAGTAACACAGCAGTGGTGAGGTGTAATTGTGGTAATTGTGGTAAGAGCAATTTCAAATAGTGTGGTCTCAGGCAGATCACTCTGTTTTACTTCCTTACACAGTCACAAGATAAATAGAGGGGATGATATCAAACACCAAAGAGTTTTGGTACTTTACTTAAAAGACAACGATAAATATATATGCATCAATGTATCAAGAACAATGTATGACAACTGCTCAATCCGTAGCAGAATAATCTGGAGCGCACCGATATGGCAACACCCGACAGCGCCAAGCGTCACCTGTCAGATATCAGCTGACCGGGGCCCTCGCGATCGTGAGAACAGACTAGTACTTGTTTTCTAATTCTATCATGATCCCCGTTTATTTAACTTTTCACAAAACACTGTATTTAACATTCACATGCCATACTTATGATTTCACTGGCCTCACGATCAATATCTTATTCACACTGCACTCACAGTGACTTTTCACCGTACCAAAAGATTACTCTATTCTTAATAATATTTACTGTGAATGCACTCACTTGATCACTGAACTTTTCTTTATATCTATACTTTCTCTTAAAGAGATATCACTGGCAATCACTTCACGTATATGATATTATTCAGTACACAGGCATGTACATAGATAAATCAGTAATCGAATTACAGGCATATATATATATAAATCATGGAGATCAATACACAGGCATTTATATCAATAAATCATGGAGATCAATACACAGGCATTTATATCAATAGATCATAGAGATCAACACACAGGCATGTATATCAATAAATCATGGAGATCAATACACAGGCATTTATATCAATAAATTCTAGGCTCATAGCCTAACACCATTATCTGGTTTACTACCAATATATATAATAATAATAATCACAGGAAATTAATAATAGTCACAGTAAATTCTTTGATGAATCCTGGTGCTTGCACACACCCACACATAGATATATATGTAAACTGATACTGTGAGCGCTCTGGGTAGCCTCACCACACACTGTGCTCTCTGTGATTTAGACTCAGGTGAGACTTGCTCACGACATATAAAATATTCTGACAAGTATATATATAGCTAACTAAAGGGAAATGGGAGGGTAACTGTAAACACCTACTTCACCTATCCTAGGATGACAGTTGGGTTGTAGTTCCTGGTCCAGGCTCTTGCCTCGTACACCCTCCAGAAACACAAGCCAACGCCTTAGGATTTTCGCGTTTCGCCGCTTTCTGTACACTGCAGGTCCGTGCTCCTTCCCTACAGTAAGTCGCCAGGTTGAAGTCGGTCTCCTGGCCGTCAACTTTCCTCCCAACTACGGCAGCCCGCCTACGTCTCGGCGGTCGTCGCACGTTTCCCAATTAGTCCTTGTCACTGTACTCCCAGAGGAACTGCCTTTCACCACTACGAAGTCACTGTGAAGTTATCAGCCGTCCCAGACGATACTGCTTAAGCTCCACACGCCAGCACCCGA
>WNGS01087098.1:19303-34347 GCA_020271785.1 Procambarus virginalis
TGCTCTAAGGCCCTTAACCTACTTAAGGTTTTGTCCCATACTTCTTGGTGAGCGGATAGGCGCATGCTCCTCTATTTGCCATCCTCTCTGGTCCTGTCTAAACTCGATTTTGGTCGCCCTACATAATCTTTTTCTTCTCCTACTCTTCGTCGTCTTGATGCTTTGCACCATACTGGGTTGCGTCTCAGCTCTAGTGCCTTTCGTTCGACTCCCGCTCTCAGTTTGTATGTTGACACTGGCTTCCTCTCTCTCCAGGAACGCCGTGATCGCTACTGACTTCGCTATCTTGCGCGGTCCTTACAACATCCTTCCACTTGCCTCTGTCGTGCTTTAACTTTTACTCCTCCTGTCGTTCCTGTTCCCTCTTCATCGCCTCCCTCTTCCTGTCCGTCTATCTCGCTTACAGGATTCCCATTCCGTTCGTATTTCTAATGTTTCTCCTCGTATTGTTCGTTCCTTGCCCCCGTGGAGAGTCCCCCTTCCAAAGTTTTATACATCCTGGACTGGCATCACTAAAGCTTTTACCCCTCCTACGATTCTGAAACGTCTTTTCCTTGAGCACTTTTCTTCGCACTCCCACTCTGTTTCCATCTTCACTGATGGGTCTAAGTCTGCGGACGGTGTAGGCTACTCTGTTGTTTTTCCTGACCGTACATATATGTGTCGCCTCCCTTCGGAGGCTAGCGTCTTCACAGCAGAACTTTATGCTATTCTCTATGCTCTCCGTCTCTTGCTTTTTCATTATCGATCCTCCTTTGTGGTTGTAGTTGACTCTCGTAGTACTCTTATGGCTCTAGGGTCCTTTAATTCTGTCCATCCAGTGGTCATCGAGATTCAACATCGGTTTTTTCTTAGTTCTAGTATATTTAAATCAGAAGAGTTTTGCTGGGTTCCCAGCCATATTGGTGTTTTTTTAAATGAGCGTGCAGATTCTGCAGCTAGGGAAGCTATCCGTTCTTGTCCCATCTCCCGTAAAGTTATTCCTTTTTCAGACTTTTATACTGTTATTCATTCCTCCATCATTGCCCGTTGACAGGGTTGTTGGTCTTCTGTAGTTGGTAACACGCTGCGTACTCTCAAACGTTGTCTGTCCCCGTGGCCTTCCTCCTGCCACCGTAACCGGCGGTGGGAGGCTCTAGCAAGGTTGCGGATTGGCCATACTCGCTTAACTCAGTCACTTAATGGAGCGCCGCCCTGCTCCTTATTGCCCAAACTGCGTTGTCCCTCTTACAGTTGCACATATCCTTGTTGAATGTTCTGCCTTCCAGGACGTGCGTGTGTCTTGCTTTCCGACCGTCCCTCGCGGTCACTTGTCCCTCGTTAGAATTCTTGGTGAATCGGATACTTTTGATATCATTCGCCTTATGTGTTTCTGTTCTCGTATTGGCATTCTTGGTGATATTTAGTGCCCTCTGATTATTTCGCACTTTGATAGTGCTACAGTCCTGTTCAACAGCAATCCTGCTGTTGAACTGGATTGGTTCAACAGAAATTGCGAGAGGGCCAGAGACCAAAAGACACAAAAATGGAATCAATACAGGAAGAGGCCAAACCCCCAAACATACCAGCGATACAAAGATGCGAGAAACAACTACACGGCAGTGTGGAAAGAGGCAGAAAGAGATTTTGAAAAAGGGATTGCAGACAAATGTAAAACAGAACCAAGTCTATTCTATAAATTCATAAACAACAAATTGCAGGTAAAGGATAATATTCAGAGGTTGAAAATGGGAAATAGATTCACGGAAAATGAAAAGGAAATGTGTGAAACATTAAACGAAAAGTTCCAAAGTGTGTTTGTACAAAATGAAATCTTCAGGGAACCAGACACGATAAGAATTCCAGAGAACAACATAGAGCACATAGATGTGTCCAGAGTCGAAATGGAAAAAATGCTCAAGGCGCTAAGTAAGAACAAAGCAGTTGGTCCAAATGGAGTTTCACCATGGGTTCTGAGAGAATGTGCACCTGAGCTCAGCATTCCACTTCAACTGTATTTTCAGGCATCCCTGTTTACAGGAGTTGTAGCTGATGTGTGGAAAAAGGCTAACATAGTTCCAATCTACAAAAGTGGAAGCAGGGAAGACCCCCTTAATTATAGACCTGTATCATTGACAAGTGTAATAGTCAAAATATTGGAAAAAATAATTAAAACTAAATGGGTAGAACACCTGGAGAGAAATGATATAATTTCAGACAGACAGTATGGTTTTTGATCTGGAAGATCCTGTGTATCGAATTTACTCAGTTTCTATGATCGAGCCACAGAAATATTACAGGAAAGAGATGGTTGGGTTGACTGCATCTATCTGGACCTAAAATAGGTTTTCGACAGAGTTCCACATAAGAGGTTGTTCTGGAAACTGGAAAATATTGGAGGGGTGACAGGTAAGCTTCTAACATGGATGAAAAATTTTCTGACTGAGAGAAAAATGAGGGCAGTAATCAGAGGCAGTGTATCGGACTGGAGAAATGTCACAAGTGGAGTACCACAGGGTTCAGTTCTTGCACCAGTGATGTGTATTGTCTACATAAATGATCTACCAGTTGGTATACAGAATTATATGAACATGTTTGCTGATGATGCTAAGATTGTAGGANCCGCGGGGACACTAAGCCCCGAAATCATCTCAGATAAGCTCAAGAGAGTAACTTATCCAGGTTTGAATTGAACGCTCGTTGATTACTTGTGTTTAGTGGTCGTCGCTCTGCTTAACTGACCTCAAGTTTAAGCGACTGAAGGAACTGAACCTGACGACGTTAAGGAGTGAGTGGGGAGATGTGATAGCAACATACAAAATATTAGGGGTCGAAAGCAGAAACAGAGTCGAAATATACAAGATGTTCACACGGAATACTAAGAAACAAGGGTACCTGGGTAGAAGCAAAACTCAGATGAGTCATAGAGATGTTAGAAAATTTTCTTTTAGCGTGAGAGTAGTGAGGAATGGAATGAATTAAAAAGAGCACTTCTGGGAGCAAACACTATTCATAGCTTTAAAATTAGGTGTGATAGAGAAGGACCAGAGTCATTGCTTTAAACAACCAAAGGCTAGAAAGGCGGAATACAAGAGCCAATGCTCGATCCTGCTGGCACAATAGGTGAGTACACACACACGCACGCACACACACACACACACACACACACACACACACACACACACACACACACACACACCACACACACACACACACACACACACACACACACACACACACACGCGCGCGCACACACACACACACACACACACAGCCGAGCAGACAGCACTCTGGTCGTAGTCCTAAACACCCAGGTTCGATTCCCGGTCGAGGCAGAATCAAATGGGCAGTTTCTTTCACCTGATGCCTCTATTTTTCTAGCAGTAAATAGGTAGCTGAAGTTAGACAGCGCCATGGCGTTGCATCATGGGGATGTGCATGTGCATGAGAGAAATATACGTAGTAGATATGACAATGGAAAAATAGGTCAGGAGTCGTTTCATAAGACAACCGTCATTTATGATGGCAATATTCAAAGAGCTAACAGCTCAATGCTGCAGGCCTAAATAGTAAATACAAATAGTAAATACATCACTCACACCAAAAAAAAAATATTACACAAACCCACATATATGCTTTCAAAACATATGTACTCACAAACACATATGTACTCACAAACACACACACACACATATATGCATGCTACATACAATCACAAACATGCACACACATATATATAGTAATAACAACCACCACCACCACCATCACCACCACCATCACCACCACCACCACCACCACCACCACCACCACCATCACCAGTAATAGCAACCATCACCATCATACCTCCACCATCAAAATCACTGTCACCACCACTATCAACACCACCATCCCCACCAGCATCTCCACCATCACTATCACTACCACCACCATCATCACCATCACCAACACCACCACCAACAACAACAAGAGCCACCCACCACCACCAACAACAACAACAACCACTCACCACCACCACCATCACCACCACCACCACCAACAACAACAACAACAGCCACCCACCACCACCAACAACAACAACAACCCACTCACCTCCACCACAACGGATTACTCATTCAGTGAAAATAAAGAAATAAAGCAACACAAATTCTAATATATTTTATGATGCTCCTATTATTGTTTTATTCTTCTATATTTTATTGATATATTTTTATATTTGTATATGATATCAATGAAACTACTTTTATTGCAACATTTTGTATATGATATCAATGAAACTACCTTTATTGCAACATTTTGTATATGATATCAATGAAACTTCTTTTATTGCAACATTTTGTATATGCTATCAATAAAACTTCTTTTATTGCAACATTTTGTATATGATATCAATGAAACTTCTTTTATTGCAACATTTTGTATATGATATCAATGAAACTACTTTTATTGCAACATTTTGTATATGCTATCAATGAAACTACTTTGATTGCAACATTTAATGTTACCGCAAGTTCTCAAATTTTGTTTAGGCAACGTTTTTTCTGGATGTTGTGGCAATTTATTAACAACTTTACAATTACGTTTCGGAAACCTCAGAATGTGTGTTGCATCAGCTTTCAAAAACGTTGCAGGACGTTGTTCCAAGTTTATCTTGTTTGCTGGGTTTGTGTTTCTCTGAACCGAAGTCAAACTTTTTATATAAACGATGGCAATGATATATTATATCATAATTACTTTGAATATTCAGTAATTGTTAATTAAATATAGTTAAGTAGTGTTTGTGTGGTCTCTATATTGACAGGTCAGTCAGCTGTTGTTCCAGTTGATGGTCCCAGACCACTGGTGTCACGTCCCAGGCCGAGAGACCACGGGGCTGACCAGGGACCAGTGGCGAGACCTTACTATTCCCAGGTACGTTGTGTGGTCCATAATTATTTCCTAAGTCTTTGTGGTGTACGGTCACTTAACCTTCTAGTCATATATAGAGTACTCTTACTGTGCTCAACTGTCTTCTCCCAACTCCCCTTTGACCCTCTCATCCCATCCCATTGTTTCTTCCTTCGTCATTCCTCCTTTTCCTACCTCTCAACCCAACAACCTTCCCAGGTTCCATTTGTACTCTCCCTTCCCTTCCACTGGTTCTCTCGAAGAATGTGTTATCAAGGAAGACTGAAAGACCTGTGTGGGTCTCTTATCCTCTCACTTTCTCCTTATCCCCGCACCTTGGTCCCTCCTCCCCTTCATCTTCACTCCATCACCATTCTCCTTTCCCACCCGTTCCTGATTCCCCCTTCCACCTCCCACATCTCCACCTCTGCTTCCCTACCTTTTCTCCTCTCAGAAGATATATTACCAAGATATTTCAAGGATAAACGCCGGAGTAACTTTACACTCTACGGACATCTTATTATCGAGATCATTTAAGACAGCGTGAAAATGGCTCCTGGCTGCACGCTATATTCCTAGAAGCATTGAACTTACACCTTTCTCGACTAGTCTATATCACTCCTGTAACACACACAACTTTCACCAACAAATTCGTGTTGTTGGTGTATATATATATATATATATATATATATATATATATATATATATATATATATATATATATATATATATATATATATATATATATATATATATAAATAAATATATATATATAATATATGCAAACAAGCCTGAATGGTCCCCAGGACTATATGCGACTGAAAACTCACACCCCAGAAGTGACTCGAACCCACACTCCCAGGAGCAACACAACTGGTAACTAAAGGACGCCTTAATCCGCTTGACCATCACGACCAGACAAAAGGAAGTGATAGCCAAAGCTATTTGAACCACTTCCCCGCCGGCACTCGGATGGTAATCTTGAGCATAGCATTTTATCAAATCACCTCATTCTTTGGGGCACACGTGAGGAACACAAATGCAAATAAGCCTGAATGGGGACCATTCAGGATAATTTTCACTACACACTTTTTTTTGGGGGGGGGAGGTAGAACTAATAATGCTAAGTCTACCTGATAATTTAATTATACATGGAAATTCTAATAGTATTAGTTCAATGAATTGGTTAGTAGGCTACACAACTACTACTGGTTAGTTTACAAAAACTTCAGCTCAGCTGATCTGAAGGTTTCCTCCTGAACCAGCAAGAGTACGAGAGTAGTCATCAGGTGGATTCTGCAGTAAATGTTGACCTCGTGGTCACTGCGTCCTGTACTCCAACCCTGAACTCCGTGTTGGAATCGGTGGAACACTCTCTCACGTCGCTAACGTAGATCTGCCGGGGTAATACAATGTACCAACTGCAACAGCCTACTATATTGATACTATAACATAGGAAATGATACCTAATAAAATTGAGAGAGGCTTACTGTTTTTTTTTATTCATGCCTCGTAATCTGGATGGAATTCTAAGGTTAAGAGCTCACATGAAAGAAATAATTTTTTATACAACTGGGAAACATCCTTTCATTTTTGGAGAATGTGACAGCTTGATACGTGTAATCCGTTCAACGGCACGACTCTACTGCTCTCTGTGCACCTCCGAGAGACACAATTCCTTAGTTTATAAGCACAAATATGGCATCTAACTGGAGAGCACGGTGACACGTCCGCCTCACATGCTCAGCTACTGCGCCGCGTGGCGTGGCGCCCCCTCTCATCCGCTGATAGTCCAGCACGAATTTTTAGTGCAAATTTTCGAATGAAAGGAAGTAAATGCTAATTTATATGTGAATTTATTCTTTCCAATTACTATGAACATTACATAAACTCTAAGATAACAATCGCAAATGAAAGCAGATTGAAGACGGAGGTTCTATCAAGTGGTAGGCAAAAGAATAGTCACCGCGTACATGTGGTGGCTGGCAATCATCCCTTAGCATGTTCTAGAACTTCTATTAGTAAGGTTAGTTAGATTAGTATCTTGACACAACATATCTTATTGTATCAATAGTTAGTATTTGGGGTGTCGGAAATTTCCGACATCAGCCGACCCGCTACATCACACCCTGGGATGCCACCCCATTGGTCAACATTACCACAAACCCTGCACTGACCAATCACCAGGCAGCTGGCGCTGCTTCCACAATGTGTTGCATCTTGGCCTCCTCCAGTGGGAAGTCCTCCTCCTACCGCCATATTTGTTCTGGTAGGAAGGCCTGAGCCACCTTCAAAACCAAATAAAATTGTAGTTTATCATCAACCGACAACTCAGGTTACCCTTAAAATGTACCAAACTTTTCCCTGGGCATCAGAATATGTACAGATTAGGGTGATATGACGCTTACTGTTGGAATAGGAGAAATATTGGACTGGAAACCGTAATATACCCTTCCCCTTAAAATAAGTCATGTGGAATTTGGGCACATGGGAAAGATCATCGGCTACTACATTCTCCGTGGTGTAGTGGTAAGACACTCGCCTGGCGTTCGCGAGCGCTATGTCATGGGTTCGTATCCTGGCCGGGGAGGATTTACTGGGCGCAATTCCTTAACTGTAGCCTCTGTTTAACGCAACAGTAAAATGTGTACTTGGATGAAAAAACGATTCTTCGCGGCAAGGGATCGTATTCCAGGGACCTGCCCGAAACGCTACGCGTACTAGTGGCTGTACAAGAATGTAACAACTCTTGTATATATCTCAAAAAAAAAAAAAAATCTCTTTCCATTTAATGTGCTTCTCTTCCAATCAATACTCTAGCAGAAGCAACGCCCACCTCGTTAACCTCTGATTCGAATTCTTCATTTTATAATGGAACGTAAGGAGGTTATGGTCGGTGAAAACCTGCATCGGGTGAGCCACTCCCCCTACATACACATCAAAATGTTTCAAAACCATTACCAAAGCGAGTGCCTCCTTTTCTTCTACTCCTACATAGCTGGCATCGACATACAATATAAATCCTTTAGTAAAGTCTGGGGATATGAGTACTGGGGCCTTCGTTAACATCATCTTCGTCATTTTGAATGTTTCTTGGCAGGCTTCACTCTACTTCCACCTGGCACTCTTTGATAATACCTCTGTCAATAAGTGGGGCCACTGTACATAAAGTTTATAGAAACCTCTGTAGTACCCGATCATGCCCAAATAACGTAGCAATATCTTCCTCGTACGAGGCACTGGATATTCATTAATCAGTGCCACCTTCTGGTCGACTGGGGCCACTTCCCTTGTCCTACAACGAACCACAAATACTCTAGGCGAGCTTTCCCAAACTCGCTTTTCGCCAAATTTATAGTGAGATTCGCCTCTTCCAGCCTTCTGAACAATTCCCTGAAACGAGCTTCATGTTCCTCCCAGCTATCGGCATACACTACAATGTTGTCTATAGACACTGTGCACACCTCAGCTCCCAATGTACTTCATTCATCATCTTCTGGAAACAGCTTCCGAAGTTTTTCATCTCAAGCGGAAGCACCTTGTATTGGTACAGTCCATACGGAATGGCAAAAGCAGAAATTTTCCTTGCCCTCGGGGTTAATGTTATCTTGAAATACCCTTTTAATAAATCGACCTTCGAAACGTACCTGGCGTTTCCCACCTCGTCAATTCAATCACTCACTCACTCATGGCAGGGGATGGGAGTCTGACAAAGTGATCGCGTTCACCTTTCGATAATCCGTATAGAAACGATAGGAACCGTCACTCTATTTTACCAACAGACCGGGGTGAACTCCACTCACTGTTGCTAGGTTCTGCTTAGTCGTTCACCAACAGGTATTCCACCTCCTTTCGCATCAATTCCCTCTTCTCCGCAACTGACCCGATAACCACTTTGCTTCACCGGTCCCTCGCCTTTCACCTTTACTTCGTGCATCACACTCCTATGTCGTTGGGGCACATCCATGAAAGTGGCTCATTCTCCTTTAATAGAGTTGCTAGGTCACCTCTTTGCCTCGCCTCCAGATGTTGTAGTCTCTCCTCAATCTGCATCAAGCTCTCAGTATTGGAGAGATGAGTAATGTCAGCTCAGACCCACTTTCCTTCCTCCTCTAGTGACTCTGCTCAGTCTCATACACATGACTACAAATTTCTTCTCTCGTTCCAGCCGTGTCGTCTCCATCTGAACAGTGATATCTTCCTCCTCCTGGAAGTAGGATTTTAAACGGTTCACGAGGCACGTCTGCATCTTACGTGAGCGGTCCAGTTTGCTTACTTCATAATTCAACTTTCCAATCCGCCTCATCATAGAATAGAGACTGCCAAAGCGCGACTCAGTCACCTTACCTCTTCCGGGTAGCATCATCATCACTTTATATCCTACCACGACCTCCCACGGGACAGCATTCTGATCGTACCACACAGACATCTTCCTCTGAGCTGTCCTAAGTTGCTCAGTTGTCAAATTCTTCGCCTCCTTCAAACGCTCCTTGATCGTCCATACACATTCTTCCACGGCCACTGAATTTCTTTCCCGACGTCAGCTGCTCCTTAAGCATCAATAAAGGTCCTCTCACTTTGTGCCCATACACCAGCTGAAAGGGTGACAACCGTAAATATTCCACCACTACGTTCCATATCGCAAACAAAGTTGTTCGGCACAGTACACCCTCAACATAGTCTTTTAAGTCGAATGAAACCTCTCAATCATGCCCCGCGACTGAGGTCTAGAGGGGGGAAGAGAGTAACTAGGCAATACCCCAACTCGCAATAGTCTGTCAGAACCCCTTAGATTGGAGCAAATTCCCACAATCCGACTGGATCTCCTTGGGCATTCCTACCCAAGAGAAAAACCGCTGTAGGTGTCCCAGAATTCCATTCGATGTTAACTGCGTACCAGAATAACTTAGGAAATCTACTAGAAGTGCACATGATCATTAATAGGTAGATATTTCTCTTCTTTGTCCGGGTAAGTGTTCCATGCTGTCAATGAGCAGCTGCATGAACGCTTGTCCGAAAGAGGGGACAGGAACCAGATAGACCTTGGGTATAGCTGCAACATTTTTTCCCGCTCTCTGTCAAGGAAAACACGTCTTGCAATAACGCCTCACATCTGCATTCATTCCTGGCCAACAGAATGATCCCTGATCCGGTTTAGAATCTTGGTCTCCCCTAGGTGACCTGCAAGGTCCACCGAGTGCACAAGTTTTATTTTTCTCTTTTTTATTATACATTAAGTACATCTGAATTTGTGCAGCTACCCTAGACTATATGTACAGTGTCAAAAAGCTAGCTACGTGATGCTAAAAAATCCCCATCACACAGACTGGTTAGTCATATAGTGGCATATGATAAGTAGTCTTCACTGACTGACTCTGGGTTCGTTATGAGGATATCATGAACACAAGAGTGAATAAGGTAGCAGTAACACTAAACGTCCCCATCTCGCAGGACAATTAGTCATACAGGGCCATATGTTCGATAGCCTGCACTGGCAAATTTTGGGTGCCCTATGAAGATATCTTCAAGAACACGAGAGTGAATAAAGTAATTGCAAAGCTTCCGGTACCTCATGCCAACTGGTCTGAAAGGTCTAATAACTGGACATTCGGTGATGTTGTGTGGGATATCATGCCGCAGTTCCTGCTCAGAGTTTGCACCTGGAGTGTTCAGGATTGGGAGATCCGTCACATGTAGCCACGTGCCACAGGTAACTGTAACCCAACCTTATCCTGGCAACCACAGTGTCGCACAATCTGGTGGACGTTTTGTGCTGCCCATTGATATAGGTTTCAGATTTGAACAAATCATAGCTTTTTATACAAGTGCTTTCAGGTCGTTGGGAGTCAGTAATTTCTTTCCTATCAGACCTGAGTGTTTGGACAAACATAGTTTTGACAGTAGAGATGGGGATACCTAGATCTAATTCAACTTCATCTTTGTTGCACGCTAAATTGGCTGTAATGTCTGTCTCATTATGATGGGTTATATTTATATGTGATGGTGCCCATACAGAGGAGATTCGAGACCCTTTGCTCTGTGCAGCGATTAGGTCATTTATAATTGGTAGTATGAGGTTCTTTCTGTCGATCTTCCAGGAGAAGTTTTCGATTGCTTGAAGAGCAGACTTTGAATCACAAAATATTATTCCTCCTCCAATGTTTTTTAATGTACTGGTAGCTAGTTGTAATGCCGCTAGTTCTGCTTGTGTGGAGGTCAAGTTCGAGCATGCACGCCTGCAACTCTACGGAAACACCACATGATGCTTCACTCCTAACTCATCATCCACCTCCATACATACTGGTCTCCAGTTCTTCATAAGCACTTATTCGTGCAAATAGAAGTACGTCGCAGGTTCACATCTGCTCTCCGAGAGGATTGGTGAGGGTCACCTGGATACCTCATTCTGGGCTTTCTCCCTGACACCTCCTGTCGTCCGGATTTCTCCTCGAACAGACGATCAAGACCCAAGTCATCTGGCATATTCCTTCTAGTTTGACCAGACCCACTGGTTTCGTCCTCAACGCTCAGTCCCACAGTAGCGGCACATACAGGGAAAACTATCCTCTCGATTCCTGTCGTGTCTCCCTCTGTATTTTCCAAGTGACTTCCACTTCTATTGGGCTCCAAACAGTCTTCACTCCTAATGAGATTCGTACACCTCACCGCCCACCACAATAGTCGTTCCTTAAAATTACTTGAGCTTCAATCCTCGGCACTGAGGTGCAAACCCCTACCACTAGGGTTTTGCTGCCGTAATCAGAGTCCAGCATCACTTCGTGAATAGGCATTCTCATCAGGCCTCCCACTGTAACCACCATGGCCATCCCCACGCTGGTACTCTCATACCCTCCAGAGAATAGGGTCTCCCCAACTTGGGTGAAATCCGACCCGGTATCCCTTAACATCTTCACCTGGATGGGAACCATTTCCCCAATTCTTATTGTACCTTCACAAATGAAAGGGTGAATCCTCTTTCTACCGGTGCCTTTCTTAAAACGTCCTCAGCTTCTTGATCCACAATCCTGACCAAAGTCACATTCCCATTCTTCCTGGGGCGACCACATTCCCAAGCGAAGTGTACCTTTACTCCTCAATTGAAACACCGTCCCATTCTGGGAGGTCCCACACCAGTTACTCTGACCACACCTCTGGAGGACGCTGTGCCCTGGATCCTCACTGAGCTTTACATCATGGTCTCCTGGGCAGTACCCCTGTTCCAGAGCTCGACCCAACGTTACCACCTTGAGGCTTCCTCACCGGCTCCATGAAACTCCCCGACCCCTGGTTTGCTCTGCTTGGAAGGCTAGACCTGGAAGGATCCTCTCTAGTCTTCACTTCTTCCATGCTCGTGAAGTTATGATCGAACATGGGTATGCAGGTGGTTTGGACGGACCTTCCTCTCCGTGGTGCCTCCTTGCCATGGTGAGGGGCTCACGTACATCTCCCTTGGACCGGTGTGGGTTGCTTTTGCCCCCTCTTTGGGTGATGTCTGTGCAGAAGGGCAGCACGTAGGGGCCTTGTGAGCCATCGGACCACCCGCTGGAGGGGGTCGCCCATGAGGGGCTGCCCTGAGTGGATGTTTGGGTGTCCAGGCTGGGGCGATAGGGGGAATGGGGTCTTAGCACCAGTGTGGGAGAATGGACGATGTAGTACGACTCCCCTGTTGAAAAGGGGGAGCACTTCTGGGGACGACGCACCCTTCCTGCACTGGCCTGCGCTTGGCCTCCCTGGCTACCCTGGTATGTGGTATCCTTTGGTTCCAGGTCCCAAATCTTTGAAATTGTTTGCTGCATGGATGACGACACGACTTCTCTTACCCAGGCTCATGGGGTGGGAGACCAGGCCCCTGAGTCGGACCATCCTGGAAGAGTGGGCTCTGTAGCCCGGGCCCGGTTTAGGCCCAGACCGGACTCTTCCTCCCTGCTCCCCCTCCCACCTCTGTGGTTAGGTCGAGCACCAAGCCTGTTGTGGTGACCGCCTCGTCCCCTTGCACGGCTCCATCTCTTATTGTGACTACTGCGCCTTATGACCCATCTCTCTCTAAAAGTTCTCATCGCCGTCCCCGTCACGGCCGCTCTCGTATTCTCCCTTTCCCAAACTAATTCATACCATGCTTTGTTTGGTCCTGCTACGTGGACAAATTACTTTGACTTCCATCCTTTAGATTCGACTCCTCCTGACGATTTTTCCCTTCATAGGCATCTTGTAGATTCAGTAGATGCATCTGTTACCTTCAACCCCACCCGTCTTGGTACCCGTGTCATTGCTGCTCCTTCTCAGGATGCAGCTACCCACTTAGCTGCCTTATCCTGCATTGGCGAAACCCTGTTTGGGTCTCCAAGAACGTTTGGTTAAATGCCAGTGATGGCACTGTTCTCCTCCCGCACCATGTTGCAACGGGTGTTAGGAATCTAAATGACTGCCACGAGGATGTCAAGCATATCCTCGAGGCCCAGAGTCATTCTGTCCTTCAGGTGGATACGTTTACTCGTTTCCCTCATAGTCATCGCCGTCTGCCACTTCGGGTTGTGAAGATAACCTTTGATGGTAAGACCCTTCCGCCCTCTGTCATTCTTGCTGGTGCCAGTTGCTTCGTTCAGGAGTATATTCCATTTCCTCAGCTCTGCAATAAGTGCTGGAGGTTTGGGCATAGTGCCTGCAAATGCTTTAGTCCTGTCTCATTCTGTTCCATGTGTGGAGACAAGGGTCACTCTAAGTTGGAGTGCACTTCTCCCCATGCCTGCTGCCTGAATTGCAGTGCGGCCCACCCTACCTTCTCTCGCACGTGTATATGTTACAAACTTGAGGCGGCCGTCCTTAACTTGAAGCACCGGGGCCGTCTGTCTTTTTCCTGAGGTTAGGCGCCAAGTTCATTGTCTCCCCCCTTTCGCTGGCGTCTCCTATGCTCCTGGTGCGCTCTTCCTCTCCTCGTCCTTCCCACCTTCCTCAGTCTCACAGCCGTTACCAAGCCTTAGACCCGGACACGCCCACAACCACCTCCCCTATTTCTTTCCGTTCTGTCCCGGAGGGTCCCCCTCCTGGTTTTCTGTCTAGGGTTCCCCCTTCTTTCTACCCAGTCTGTCATGTCTTCTGTGTCTTCTTTATCCTCTCTGGTTCTCCTTCCCATCATTCTCCTCCGTCTCTTGGCTCTCCACGCCGCCTGACTGTGCGGGCCGATGTCCATCGCTCTCCTGGTGGTCATGTTGTTCGCTCTCGCTGTTCTTCTCCTATTGAGACGCTAGAGTCTCAATAGGAGAAGTATATTGCTGCTGGGACACCTGCCTCTTTGAGTCAGAAACGAAAACCTGGCTCCTCTCCTTCCTCCTCCCTGGTAGGTAAGAAGGCTTCGCTTTCTCCTTCGCCCCCTGTCTCTGATTCTATCGTTCCATCCCCTCCCGCTTCGGTGATAGAGTCCCCTGTTCCTACTGTGGAGGTTTCTTTAGCCCCCGTTCTGTCTTGGTTACTGCCCTTGCTGAGGTGTACTCCCCTGTTTCTGCCCCTCCTCCTCCTACCCTCCTTGCCCGTCCCTCTCGGTTGTCTCCTCCTCCTCCAGACCCTGCTCGTCCACTTCTGGTCTGTCCTCCCACTCCTTTCCCTCCTTCTTTACTTAGTTTATCCATACCCCCTAACCCTGACCTCGCTGACCCTGATCCTTACCCTGTGCTTCTTTAATGTGCTGTGTTCCTTTTTCACCTTTCTTTCTTCTTTGCTCTCTGTTGCTATCCTTTCTCTTTTTGTCGATGTCTATTCTTCAGTGGAACATCCGTGGATATTACACCAATTTCCTTGACCTCCAACTTCTAATTTTACAGTTTTCGCCCCTTTGTGTCTGTCTCCAGGAGCCGATGTTTGGTGTTCGTCCTGGTCGCTTCCGTGGCTATTCTTTTCTCTCCGCCCATAACTCTTCTGCTCTCTTGATTCGTTCAGATGTTCCCTTCGTCCCCTTACTTTTTTCATCGCCTCTCCACTGTTCTGCTGCCCGTGTCTTTGTGCGTAAATGGTACACGGTTTGTTCCATTTATCTCCCTCCTACTGTCCCACTTTCTCTTCCAGATATTAAACACCTCCTAGACTCCTTGCTGGAGCCTGTGCTCCTGCTGGGTGATTTCAATTGTCGTCATGCCCTTTGGGGTGATGTATTGACAAACACCCGGGGTCGCCTCCTTGAACCTTTCATC
>WNGS01087098.1:35347-45481 GCA_020271785.1 Procambarus virginalis
TTTTTTTTTTTTTTTTTTTTTTTTTTTTTTTTTTTTTTTTTTTTTTTTTTTCTTTTTCTTTTTTTTTCTTTTTTTTTTTGCTTCGCCTCTCCCTCAGTCCATGTCTCAACATTTACTGAGTCTGTACACTCGGGTCTGGGAGTCTTCGTCAGGCCCTTGAGGACTGCTCGATGCTGTTGTCCTCCCTGTCGGAAACCAGGGTCTCTTGGGTCATCCCTCAAGGACTCCGCCCTATGCCCTCACTCACGAGTTTGTGTCTGGCAAGCTCTTTGAACGTATGCTTAACGTTCATCTTGTGATGGGTTCTTAGAACACTATCACCACCTCTCCCCTTCTCATTTGGTTTTCGCAAATGCTGCAGCACATAACGGATGTCCTGTCAACTTGGAGGTCTATATTCGTACTGCTTTTGGCTGCGAAGGAAATTCCGTTGTTTGCCGTCCTTTTTGACCTGGAAAAGGCTTACGATACTACCTGGCAGTCTCAACTTCATTCTTTCGGCCTTTGTGGGAATCTCTCTCTCTTCCTCCAAAGTTTGACTCTCTTGTCGTTCCTTTAGCGTGAGGCTTGGTACCACTCTGCCCCTTTTAGGCCATTATGAGGGTGTACCCCAGGGTAGTGTTCTGAGCAATAACTCTTTTCCTGGTTGCCCTCAACGGTCGTCTTTCCTCTTTTCCGTTTGGCGTCTTCTCCGCTCTCTATGTTGACGATCTTACCTTTGCTGTCAGGGTGATGATTCGCCTCTCCCTTCAACACCGGCTTCAACATGCGACTGATGCCATGTCGTATTGGGCCACCGATCATGACTTAAAGTTCTCTATGTCTAAGACTTTTGCTATGACTTATTCGAAAGCATGTCGTCCTTCGTCTTTTTTTGTCGCTTTATGGTCATTCCCCTTGTGTACAAGGCACTTCCGCTAAGCTTTGGGGTTAATCTTTGACACAGGCCCATTTGAGTCTTGGTCAGCCCTAATCTCTTACCTCCGAGTTGAAAGTTGCTCTAAGGCCCCTTAACCTACTTAAGGTTAAGCCTTTTGGTCCCCGATAACTTACGTTGGGCTGAGACGGATAAGGGCGCATAGCATCCGTCTATTTGAGCCATCCATGCGTCAGTGGGCACCTGTCTAACCTCGATTTTGGGTCCGCCACCTACATAATACTTTTTCTTCTCCTACTCTTCGTCGTTTTGATTCTTTGCACCATACTAAGTTGCGCCTCAGCTCTAGTGCACACTTCGTTCGACTCCTGTCCTTAGTTTGTATGTTGATACTGGCTTCCTTTCCCTCCAGGAACGCCGTGATCGCTACTGACTTTGCTTCACTATCTTGCGGGATCCTTACAACATCCTTCCCACTTGCGCTCTGTCGTGTTGTAACTTTTACCCCTCCTGTCGTTCCGGTTCCACTCTTCATCCGCCTCCGATCTTCTGTCGTGTCTATCTCAGCTTACCAGTGATTACCATTCCCGTATCGATATTTCTAATGTTTCTCCTCGTCTCTTCTTTGCCCCGTGGAGAGTCCCCCTTCCAAAGTTTTATACATCCTGGACTGGCATCACTAAAGCTTTTACCCCTCCTACGATTCTGAAAACGCCTCTTCCTTGAGCACATTTTACTCTGCGGCACGTCCCAACCTCTGTCTTCCATCAGTTACATCTGTGTGGGAGTCTAAGTCTGCGGACACGGTGTAAGGAGCTAGACTCTGTTGTTTTTTCCTGACCGTACTTATATGGGTCGCCTCCCTTCGGAGGCTAGCGTCAATTCACAAAGCACTTATATGCTATTCTACTAGGGCATCTCCGTCTCTTGCTTTTTTCAATTATCAAGATCCTCCATTGTGGTTGTAGTTGACGCTCGTAGTACTCTTATGGCTCTAGGGTCCTTTAAACCAGTCCACCCTGTGGTCACATCGAGGATTCGAGATCAACTCGGTTTTTCTATAGTTCTAGTATATTTAAAATCAGAAGAGTTGTGTGCTGCGGATTCCCACCATATTGGTGTTTTTTTGAATGAGCGTGCAGATGCTGCAGCTAGGGAAGCTGTCCGCTATTGTCCCCTCTCTCGTAAAGTTATTCCTGTTTTACAGACTTTTATACTAGTTATTCATTCCTCCCTCATTGCCCGTTTGAAAGGGTTGTTGGTCTCTGTAGTTGGTAACACGCTGCGTACTCTCAAACGTTGTCCTTGTCCCCGTGGCCTTCCTCCTGCCACCGTAACCGGCGGGGGAGGCTCTAGCAAGGTTGCGGATTGGCCATACTCGCATAACTCATGGTCACTTAATGGAGCCCCGCCCTGCTCCTTATTGCCCAAACTGCGTTGTCCCTCTTTCAGGTTGCACATATCCTTGTTGAATGTTCTGGCCTTCCAGGACGTGCGTGTGTCTTGCTTCCGACAGTCCTCGCGGTCACTTGGTCCCTCGTTAATTTCTGGTGAATCGGATACTTTTGATATCAGTCGCCTTATGTGATTCTGTTCTCGTATTGGCATTCTTGGTGATAGTTAGTGCCCTCTGATTATTTCCGCACATTTGATGGTGCTACGTCCTGTTCAAACGCATCTGCTGTTGAACTGATTGGTTCAATAGGAGTTGCGAGAGGGCCAGAGACACAAAAGACACAAAAAATGGAATCAATACAGAAAGAGGCCAAACACCCAAACATACCAGCGATACAAAGATGCGAGAAACAACTACACGGCAAGGAGGAGAGAGTGCAGAAATAATTTTTGAAAAAGGGATTGCGGAAAAATGTAAAGAACCAGAGCTCAAGTCTACGGTGGTGGGTGGTGGAGTCCGTGTCCTCATCGGTCGGTTCATAAACAACAATTGCAGGTACAGGATAATATTCAGAGGTGAAAATGGGAAATAGATTTTCAACGGAAAATGAAAAGGAAATGTGTGAAACATTAACGAAAAGTTCCAAAGTGTTATTGTACAAAATGAAATCTTCAGTGAACCAGCCACGATAAGAATGCCAGAGAACAACATAGAGCACATAGATGTGTCCAGAGTCGAAATGGAAAAAAGGCTCAAGGGCCGGCCTAAGTAAGAACAAGCCAGTTGGTCCCAAATGGAGTTTCACCATGGGTTCTGAGAAGAATGTGCACACTAGCTCAGCATTCCGCACTCAACTGTAGTTTTCAGGCATCCCTGGTTAGGCCGGAGTGGTTAGGCTTCTGATGTGTGGAAAAAGGCTAACATAGTACCAATCTCAAAGAGCTGGAAGCAGGGAAGACCCCCTTAATTATAGACCTGTCTAATTGACAGTGATAATAGGTCAAAGTGATTGGAAAAATAATTAAACATAAATGGGTAGAACACCTGGAGAGAAATGATATAATTTCAGACAGACAGTATGGTTTTTGATCTGGAAGATCCTGTGTATCGAATTTACTCAGTTTCTATGATCGAGCCACAGAAATATTACAGGAAAGAGATGGTTGGGTTGACTGCATCTATCTGGACCTAAAATAGGTTTTCGACAGAGTTCCACATAAGAGGTTGTTCTGGAAACTGGAAAATATTGGAGGGGTGACAGGTAAGCTTCTAACATGGATGAAAAATTTTCTGACTGAGAGAAAAATGAGGGCAGTAATCAGAGGCAGTGTATCGGACTGGAGAAATGTCACAAGTGGAGTACCACAGGGTTCAGTTCTTGCACCAGTGATGTGTATTGTCTACATAAATGATCTACCAGTTGGTATACAGAATTATATGAACATGTTTGCTGATGATGCTAAGATTGTAGGAAGGATAAGAAATTTAAATGATTGTCATGCCCTTCAAGAAGAGCTGGACAAAATAAGTACATGGAGCACCACTTGGCAAATGGAATTTATTGTTAATAAATGCAATGTTATGGAGTGTGGAATAGGAGAACATAGACCCCACACAACCTATACATTATGTGAGAAATCTTTAAAGAATTCTGATAAAGAAAGAGATCTAGGGGTGGTTCTAGATAGAAAACTATCACCTGAGGACCACATAAAGAATATTGTGCGAGGAGCCTATGCTACGCTTTCTAACTTCAGAATTGCTTTTAAATACATGGATGGCGATATACTAAAGAAATTGTTCATGACTTTTGTTAGGCCAAAGCTAGAATATGCAGCTGTTGTGTGGTGCCCATATCTTAAGAAGCACATCAACAAATTGGAAAAGGTGCAAAGACATGCTACTAAGTGGTTCCCAGAATTGAAGGGCAAGAGCTACAAGGAGAGGTTAGAGGCATTAAATATGCCAAAACTAGAAGACAGAAGAAAAAGAGGTGATATGATCACTACGTACAAAATAGTAACATGAATTGATAAAATCGACAGGGAAGATTTCCTGAGACCTGGAACTTCAAGAACAAGAGGTCATAGATTTAAACTAGCTAAACACAGATGCCGAAGAAATATAAGAAAATTCACTTTCGCAAATAGAGTGGTAGACGGTTGGAACAAGTTAGTTGAGAATGTGGTGGAGGCCAAGACCGTCAGTAGTTTCAAAGCGTTATATGACAAAGAGTGCTTGGAAGACGGGACACCACGAGCGTAGCTCTCATCCTGTAACTACACTTAGGTAATTACATAGTCTTCCCGGTTTGGTGCCTTCTTTTGATAATTACTTATTTGAACGGACCGTCCCTCCTAGGGCATAATGTTTCTTTTAACATATCCACCCTGTCTGCCGCGGTCCTCAAATCTTTGAGGCCAGCTTCCTTGATTCTCACTCTCAGCTCTGGATGGAGTATGGACATAAACCTTTCCATCATATAGACTGCTTAATCTCCTCGGCCGTCTCTGGTTCTTCTTCCTTTATCCACTTTCAGAATCTACGCTCCAGGTCCCTAGCTGTCTCGGCATACGTCCTCTCTGGCGCTCTAGTGTCCTCTCTGTGAGATTTTTTTCTACGCCTACCTCCCTTAGGAGGTGGACTACAAGTTTAAAGGCTGCTCTTGGCAGTTAAGCACGAGTCCAGTAGAAAAAGGAGAAGCGGGAGCAAACCGCCAGGCTTCCACCACCAGGGGTGAAAACCTGTCCACATAGGCCGCTGGTTCCTCCTAGTTAAACATGACATTAAAACCAATAAAGGCTAACCGACAGGTTCTCACAATCAAATTTTATATTTGATGTGGCGCAATGAATTGGAATTCGAATTCCCAAGAGCACAGCCGTCATATCAAAGATTACAGCAACAATAATCATAAGGGTGCAGAACAGGGGTGTGGAATAGAATAGTTGAAGGTTGACATCAAAGACCGTTTTCTATAAAATAAACAATTTATTAATAACAAGAGACTAGACTACTACATTATCGAGTTTACATTTACGTTACTGTCCCTCCAGTGGCACTATAACCAACAGCTAACTAGCAACCCTTGCTGTGTGGCTGCATACTGAACTAACCTGAACACAGGTGTGCCCACTGACGACGCAATATTGCAAATCAAAAAAATATCACAGAATAAGTTACACCACAGCGAGTGATTTAATTACGTTAATGTCCATCCAGTGGCATTTGCAACACAGCTATTCAACAGCCCCTCCGGAAGTGACAGCAGGCTCCATCTTGCTGACACTTTGAGCTGACAACATGACCTAACTGAACAAATGAAGGATATCCACTGATGACACAAGCAAGCAATCAATAGTGACACGGCTTCACGGTGTACAGCTACTCTAATCACGAGCTTAAGGTCCTCCTTACAAACAGGAGTGACCCCCGTAACTAGGCGGGTAGTCTAACAGTGACTCCCCCCTATCACAACTAAAGTGAACAAAGTCAGGCAAGGTGGGATTCTGGGATACAGCTCCACTCATCCCTAAGTTACTTTACCCTCGTCACTAGACGATAACCAAAAGAAATTGCCTTAATCAATTACAACATTGATTATGTGATTACGTTAATTGACTGATCACAGCAGTCAGCAACAAAGTACTACTGTAATCACAAACAATTGTCTCTCACTAGACAACAACATGATAGTACTCTACGTTAACACAAGTCATCTTGTTACAATAACTCAAACTCTTAAATTACATCACACTTGACTCCCTGCAAGTATTCAGTGAGTAATTCTTAATTAAGGTCAAACGGACCACTAATTACATCCCAATTGAGTTACGTTAACTAAGCCTAAGTGGGTAGCTTCTCAACAGTCTGTCATTAATTGCTTTAACATGAGTGTTAATTACCCTAATTAACCTCGAGCAATTAATTAACTGTCACCAGGACCGATAATTAATCATACATAAATACGTCTCACTCTGCACTGCCTAAGCAGGTCTCATCAAACACTGTGAATTCACGGAAGAGGAGTTAATTACTAATTAACAATGAGTGCATCTTAAAGCACTGTCACCAGACAGAATATGATTAATATAACGTATGCTAACTCCATGACCTCGCTTTACCGAGTCATCTGAGTCCTCAAGACTCCAAACGTTAATTACTCCACTAATTATCATGAGCCACTAATTGCCTTAACCCCGAAAGGTAATTAGTCTCGAGCAACTGACGTTAACACTATCACTGACAGACTCTGACAGATCCTCTCCCACTACGTGAATTCATGATGAGAATGCTAATTACATAATTAGCTAGAGTGGTCAATTAGTTGTCACACGGACAATTAATTGCACCGGAAACATATTTCAACAAGCTCAAGTTCAACACTGTTCTACCATAACAGCCCTCACTCATTCAACAACAAATGTGCACCCCTTATCTAGTTAATTACCCCTAATTAACTCACTGAATCCTCAAGTCCTCAACACAACTTAAAGAAACAAAGTAACCCTAAGGTTACATAGGTCACACTTATAATGGCATGCAAAACAACATAATAGCACCGCCCACATACGGTTGCGACTACTGCAACTCGTTAATTACTATGCCCACACAGTAATAACACACGGTTTTGCAACAACTCAAGGTATACCAATATTACTGCCCCCTCTAATCTTACAAACGTTGCAAAAGATCGATCGATCCCGTTGGCTTCAGCAAGACAATTTACGTTAATATAAGACACCGTCGCTCTACGTGGACAGCTGGCGCTAATTCTCTCATAATTAGGCAAATTAACTAATTGCTCGCTCTCATTAAGTACTGAGAATTTCCCTGAATACTCAAAGGGTCCCCTTAAATTCTCAACACAATTCCTAGGACAGTAATATCGTATACCAGGTAACACTGCACAAACCTGCAACATAATGATGCCGTCAGCATGCCCCACATGCTAATGACATCATTAGGCAATCAGTCAGCAATCACAACTACTGACTCACCACACAACACAGTACAACAACATGCAAATCAACACATAGAAATGCCTTACATAATCAATGAAATGATAACACCAGGACAATATACAGACCTCAGGATATCCACTAATAACCCTGCTACACGGGCCTGCTTAACTCTACACTGGCATAATTACACATGCGGTACCATGGCACTAACCAAGGCTGAACGATTATACAGAATCGACAGACTGGATCATTTATATGATGATTCTCTACACTGACTGGTCCCATACTCCAGTCAGTTTACACACAACAATATATCTACATAAATATATATATAACTACATGAGTGGTACTGTGGACAATCTCCCTCCAGGTACTGCCTCTACTAGTCACCTGGACGTGCACAGACAGCTGTCTCACAGCTGCTTCCCTACCCTGGCCGGGCTATGGGACAACACAACTATACCGATATTTCCACTAATACTGAGACACTGTTACACTCTGATCTTAGTACTCACATTCTTCTTTCATTTTCCTCCTTTCCCAGGTCACTATCTCCAGGCTGTCAACACTTAGCTTGCTCCTCGTGCGTCGACAAGATGTGGCCCTAGGCTGTCCTGGGAAAGTGGCCAAGTGTGGCCAAAGGTGATGGCCAAAGCATGTGGCCACCGCGTGGCCCTCAGGAGTGCAGCCACGGGTGGCGCGTGACGTCACTGCACCCCACCCGGGCTGCTGGCGCGCAGGGTGGGGTGGCCTGGCCGGGCGGCGGGTGGCCTGGGGGTGGCCGCGTGGCATCCACACATGGGTGGGGAATCACTCACAACCCCAACATACTAGAGCATGACTCGCTCTTATACTGGGGTGACAAGGGGGACAATGGTCGGCGTCACCACCACATGACGCCGTCGGGCGGAATTCAAAGTCCAACAGGGGCCTGTAATATCACCTTAATTACACTGGTAGGCCCTGCCCATTATTCCACCCAATTGTCCATGAACACACAGGATAATTGAGCCACCTATTACCCCATGAGGCTTTGCCAGCTGCCTCATAGATGATCACTGTCTCTGAGGCTTTTTCACTGTCCTGTATACATCAGCCCCAATTTCACGCGAATTTGGGCTTTGGCACGACCCTGATGGCAAGAGTGCCAAGCTCGAGGTTTAGTCCGAATCACACTATGATTAACGAGGGTGGAGGTGGCGGCCTCGCCACCTCCACCACGTCACTCCTTACCCTCTTGCTGCCCAATTCAAACTAAAAACTTTAGGCGGGCTAGGGAAACTCCTATCCCCATATCTTCCCCCCCTACCTTGTTTTGACCAATCAGCTGGAAGCCGGCACAACTCCACATGCCGCTTCCAATGACAGCTCTTGGCGCCAAAACTCGGCATAGGAGCAGAAGTGCCTAAACCAATCACAACCGCCCCTCGCCCTGTGACGCGACGTGACGTCACAGGGAGGGGTAGGCCTGGAGACAGTGGCTGATGTCTCACTTGGGGGGGGGGGAGGCAACGTTCCCCCACTGTCCCCCCCCTGTAACGGTTCTGAGTCCTATACCTCCTCACACCTTCACTCACTAATCTCTCCCTATTTCACAGAAACAGGAATAATTTCTGTAATTCTCTCTACAGAGCAATCACAGACCTCCCATTAGTCTTAACTGACAGCCCTTAACATAAGCTTTCATTTGACACCCCACAAGTATATGAAAATTTGAAAGCTTCAGTTTCTAGAGTCCCTAGAGCGACTAGCCTATTCTAGAAACTTAGGAAAACTAGCTGAGGGGATTCTACATCCCCTCACACTCTCGAAACCTTTTTTGGTACAACTCAGGAGTCAACCGGGTAGAATGAAGCACCGCATTCTTCACTGCCTCATAACTCATGCATTCCTCGAGATTCCGCATGTTGTAGGCCTCCCTGGCTTCACCAGTCGGCTGACTCTGGACCAGTTCCGCCAGTTTCCCTCCAGCCATCTTTCATAGGTCGCGACCATCTGAAAATGGTTGAAGAAAGTCTCGGCCTCTTGTGATATGAACGCTGGTAAGTCACACTCCTTCACGTGTCTGTTATCAATGAAATTGGGAAGAGTTTACAATACCTTAAGATGTTTTTGGATTATTCATTCAGGCAAGCTAAACGTAAGTTTTATAATCATATCTCCAAAGCTAATCCAGAAATTAGAAGTAAGTAATTACCAAAAGAAGGCACCAAACTGGAAAGGCTATGTAGCACCATCAAATGTGGAGAATAATCAGAGGGCGCTAAATATCACCAAGGAAGCCAATACGAGAACAAAAACGCATAAGGCGAACGATATCAAAAGTATCCGAGTCACCAAGAATTCTATTGAGGGACAGGTGACCGCGAGGGGCGGTCAGAAAGCAAGACACACTCTCGTCCTGGAAGTCAAGACAATCAAGAAGGACATGCACGACTGTAAGAGGGACAATGCAATTAGGACAATAAGGAGCAATGCGGCGCTCTATCAAGTGACCATGGGTTAAGCGAGTATGGCCAATACGCAACCTCGCCAGAGCTGTATCCCATCGCTGGTTACGGCGGTAGGAGGACGGCCTCGAGGAAACACAACATTTAAGAGTACGTAGTTTGTTACAAGTAACAGACGACCAAGAAGCCTACTAACGGGAAAGGATGGAGGAATGGATAACTGGGTAAAAGTCGGAATATGGAATACCTTTACGAGAGATGGGACAAGAGAGGACAGCTTCCTTCGCGGCAGCATCCGCACGCTCATTTAAAGACACACCAATATGGCTGGGAACCCAACAAAACTCAACAGACTTAAATTTACTGTGAACAAGAAACAGCCAATGCTGGATCTCGACAACTACTGGATGAACCGGATTAAAGGACCCGAGAGCCATGAGGGCACTA
>WNGS01087103.1:5000-11142 GCA_020271785.1 Procambarus virginalis
TATACAAGGCAGAAAATGAAATCAAAGACAACAAAACGCAACTACTTCATGCTACAAACGAATGGAGAAACAGCAACATCGACGAAAGTCTCCGTACCCGCATCGAACAACACCTCGACATCCTCACAGACGACATCACCTCAGCACGGAAACAAGGATAATCAAGAAACTAACAACATTATATGGAGGACCTATGGCAATTCCACGACCAAGAGACGGCTTCCTGAACCTTGCAGGAATCAACCTCACTGAGGACCAAGTCACTCTCCTAAATCTGGGTATAAACTGTCACGTTATGTCCAGACCAAGTGAGTTGGCCCGGAAAGTGGAGTTGGAGATCCTGTTGGACGACATATTGACCTCGAAGCACAAAAGAAGGTCACCACCAAAGACACCTTACAAGCAGAACTTATTGCAGAAGGAGGAAAGAATCGAGGCAACTACAGAAGCACCATACTGACCCCCGAGCTCAAAGCGGCAGCTAAGAGCCTTCGTGAGAACAAGGAGATAGTTGTCAGGAGAGGCGACAAGTCGCCAATATACGTCATCCTTAAGAAAGACGAATATCTGGCGAAAATGAACTCATACTCTCTGACCAAACTAAATTCCAAAGGGTAACGAAGGACACTACAGCCGAATTGAAAGCAAAGGTCAACAAATTGATTGAAACTGTGAATGCCAAAAATCCGGACTCCACCTGCCAAAGATTATTGGGAAATATAAACCTGGATATGCGTATGGAAATGTCAAGACACATAAGCCTGGAAACCCACTTCGGCCAATCATCAGCCAGATACCCACACCCACGTACAGACTGGCGAAACGACTCAACGGCTTACTGACTCCTTATGTCCCTTGCGCCTTCAGCCTGAAGTCCCCGAAGGAATTTGTTGACTTACTGCGGGGAACACGGGCCACAGGGATAAGAGCCTCGTTGGACGTAGAATCACTGTTTACCAACGTACCTGTGGATGAAACAATCGGATGATAGTGGACCGAGTGTATCGTGATCCGGCCTGTACTCCTCTTGACATACCAGAAAATCCTGAGGAAACTACTCCAAGCTTGTACTAAGGAGGCACCCTTCTTGAGCCCGGATGGGCACATGTATAAGCAAGTAGATGGGGTCGCCATGGGTTCTCCCCTAGGTGTCCTGTTTGCGAACTTCTACATGGGTACTATCGAGAAAAAAGTCTTAGTCGACTTGAACTTGAAACCGGCCTATACTGCAGGTATGTTGACGACATTTTTACACAGGTACCTGATGTCAGACATCTGCAGGAGCTGAAAGAGGCGTTTGAGCAGAATTCTGTGTTGTTTCACTTACGAGATGGAGAAGGATGGGAAGCTGCCCTTTCTAGATGTAACAGTCATGGAAAGGAGCGGAGGTTTCCACACTGCAGTCTACACTAAGGAACAAACATAGGAATGTGCCTAAATGCCAACAGTGACTGCCCAGACAGGTACAGAGGAGTGTTGTTAACGCTTATGTCGACCGTGCTCTCAGCCACAGCTCAGAATGGAAGCAAGTCGACGAAGAACTCTGTAGGGTAAGGCAGGTCCTAGTCAACAACGGCTTCTCCAATGGTTTCATTGAAGACATCATAAGAAGGAAAGTAAACGCCATGCAACCTCTGAAGAGACAACTAATACAACACCTATACCCCCTATTAGACTATTTTACAGGAACTTCTTCTCCACAGCTCATAAAACGGAGGAAAGGGTCCTGAAAGATATTGTTAATAGAAATGTTATCCCTACAGACAAAAATCAGAAGATACAACTAACGATTTACTATAAAACCAAGAAACGGCCAGCCTACTCATGAGAAACTCTCCAGACACGGCAGAACGCTCTAAAAGAGACACGTCGTCTATGCCTTCAAATGCCCTCTTGGGGACTGTAAGCCTCAAAAACTCAGTATATAGGCAAGACAACAACATCTCTTTCCAGGCGTTTAACGATGCATAAGCAACAGGGCTCCATAAGGAACATATATTCTCTTCGGCAACCAAACCTTCACCAGAGAAATCTTAGGAGAACAACACAGAACGTCATTGATAGAAAGACGAATATCTGGCGAAAATGAACCTCATACTCTCTGACCAAACTAAATTCCAAAGGGTAACGAAGGACACTACAGCCGAATTGAAAGCAAAGGTCAACAAATTGATTGAAACTGTGAATGCCAAGAAATCCGGACTCCACCTGCCAAAGATTATTGGGGAATATAAACCTGGATATGCGTATGGAAATGTCAAGACACATAAGCCTGGAAACCCACTTCGGCCAATCATCAGCCAGATACCCACACCCACGTACAGACTGGCGAAACGACTCAACGGCTTACTGACTCCTTATGTCCCTTGCGCCTTCAGCCTGAAGTCCCCGAAGGAATTTGTTGACTTACTGCGGGGAACACGGGCCACAGGGATAAGAGCCTCGTTGGACGTAGAATCACTGTTTACCAACGTACCTGTGGATGAAACAATCGGGATGATAGTGGACCGAGTGTATCGTGATCCGGCCTGTACTCCTCTTGACATACCAGAAAATATCCTGAGGAAACTACTCCAAGCTTGTACTAAAGAGGCACCCTTCTTGAGCCCGGATGGGCACATGTATAAGCAAGTAGATGGGGTCGCCATGGGTTCTCCCCTAGGTGTCCTGTTTGCGAACTTCTACATGGGTACCATCGAGAAAAAAGTCTTAGTCGACTTGAACTTGAAACCGGCCATATACTGCAGGTATGTTGACGACATTTTTACACAGGTACCTGATGTCAGACATCTGCAGGAGCTGAAGGAGGCGTTTGAGCAGAATTCTGTGTTGCGTTTCACTTACGAGATGGAGAAGGATGGGAAGCTGCCCTTTCTAGATGTAACAGTCATGGAAAGGAGCGGAGGTTTCCACACTGCAGTCTACACTAAGGAAACAAACATAGGAATGTGCCTAAATGCCAACAGTGACTGCCCAGACAGGTACAAGAGGAGTGTTGTTAACGCTTATGTCGACCGTGCTCTCAGCCACAGCTCAGAATGGAAGCAAGTCGACGAAGAACTCTGTAGGGTAAGGCAGGTCCTAGTCAACAACGGCTTCTCCAATGGTTTCATTGAAGACATCATAAGAAGGAAAGTGAAACGCCATGCAACCTCTGAAGAGACAACTAATACAACACCTATACCCCCTATTAGACTATTTTACAGGAACTTCTCCACAGCTCATAAAACGGAGGAAAGGGTCCTGAAAGATATTGTTAATAGAAATGTTATCCCTACAGACAAAAATCAGAAGATACAACTAACGATTTACTATAAAACCAAGAAAACGGCCAGCCTACTCATGAGAAACTCTCCAGACACGGAGCAGAACGCTCTAAAAGAGACAAACGTCGTCTATGCCTTCAAATGCCCTCTTGGGGACTGTAAGCCTCAAAAAACTCAGTATATAGGCAAGACAACAACATCTCTTTCCAGGCGTTTAACGATGCATAAGCAACAGGGCTCCATTAAGGAACATATATTCTCTTCCCACAACCAAACCATCACCAGAGAAATCTTAGCAAACAACACAGAAATCATTGATAGATACAGCGACAGCAGGCGGCTTGACATCTGCGAGGCACTACACATCAAGAAGTCAACACCAGCAATCAACAGCCAATTAACGCACAACTATATTCTACCCACTTCAAGACTCCGCTCCAATATAGAAACATCAAGAAATATGGGCCAATAGGCCTTCTGCAGTTCTATTTGTACCCAACTTCTGCAAATCTATACCCATTGTTCCGTGTTCTGTGTTTTGTTGAAAGTTTGTTTTTCACCCACTATTGTATTACATCACCTCACCCAAATGCAGGTATAAGAGCCAATGCTGTTCAGTCATAAGTTGTGTGTGGATAAACTAAAGTCTTTGAAAATGTAATAAGTTTTACGAAACGCGCTCAAGTGTCGCGTCAGACTAGAAATAAAAATGAATTTTGGAGAATTGATTTTTCATTTACCGTCACCAGTAAAAAGAAACATAAGGAAAATCGAGAAAATTCGTGTTAGAATTATTAATCTTACTTTTTCGGTCATATTTAATAATATATGTCTACAGGAAAGACTGCTACCAAAATATACTAATATTAAAACGCACGACCCAGCAGCAAGGAATCAAGCCTTCACGATAAAATATCGCCAAGATCTGATTCGTAATCAGATATACAAGGCAGAAAATGAAATCAAAGACAACAAAACGCAACTACTTCATGCTACAAACGAATGGAGAAACAGCAACATCGACGAAAGTCTCCGTACCCGCATCGAACAACACCTCGACATCCTCACAGACCGACATCACCTCAGCACGGAAACAAGGATAATCAAGAAACTAACATTATATGGAGGACCTATGGCAATTCCACGACCAAGAGACGGCTTCCTGAACCTTGCAGGAATCAACCTCACTGAGGACCAAGTCACTCTCCTAAATCTGGGTATAAACTGTCACGTTATGTCCAGACCAAGTGAGTTGGCCCGGAAAGTGGAGTTGGAGATCCTGTTGGACGACATATTTGACCTCGAAGCACAAAAAAAGGTCACCACCAAAGACACCTTACAAGCAGAACTTATTGCAGAAGGAGGAAAGAATCGAGGCAACTACAGAAGCACCATACTGACCCCCGAGCTCAAAGCGGCAGCTAAGAGCCTTCGTGAGAACAAGGAGATAGTTGTCAGGAGAGGCGACAAGTCGCCAATATACGTCATCCTTAAGAAAGACGAATATCTGGCGAAAATGAACCTCATACTCTCTGACCAAACTAAATTCCAAAGGGAAACGAAGCCGAAGCCTACAGCCGAATTGAAAGCAAAGGTCAACAAATTGATTGAAACTGTGAATGCCAAGAAATCCGGTCTCCACCTGCCAAAGATTATTGGGGAATATAAACTTGGATATGTGTATGGAAATGTCAAGACACATAAGCCTGGAAACCCACTTCGGCCAATCATCAGCCACATACCCCAAACCGTCCTCTTAAAAATAAAGTCACTTTTGGCTCGTATGCGTGATATGGCCAAATTTGGACGTAATTTGAAATGAAATCGACTCACAAAAGTGACGTTCTGTTCCGTTTCCTATTTGAGTCGTCCGGCGTACGCGCAGAGTTATGAGAGGACACTTCAAATTTACGTTTTTCATAACGTTTGAAACTTTATGAGAATTTCCTGCTCACCTAACCTATCAGAGGACCCTTAACTTACTGTTGTTAAAAAAAAAGTCCTAAATTTATTTTCATATTTTTTCATTTTCAAATTACGTCCAAATTCGGCCATACTGGCAAACGGCCAAATGCGACGTTCTTTTTAAGAGACAGGTTGGATACCCACACCCACGTACAGACTGGCTAAATGACTCAACGGCTTGCTGACTCCTTATGTCCCTTGCACCTTCATCCTGAAGTCCCCGAAGGAATTGTTGACTTACTGCGGGGAACACGGGCCACAGGGATAAGAGCCTCGTTGGACGTAGAATCACTGTTTACCAACGTACCTGTGGATGAAACAATCGGGATGATAGTGGACCGAGTGTATCGTGATCCGGCCTGTACTCCTCTTGACATACCAGAAAATATCCTGAGGAAACTACTCCAAGCTTGTACTAAAGAGGCACCCTTCTTGAGCCCGGATGGGCACATGTATAAGCAAAGTAGATGGGGTCGCCATGGGTTCTCCCCTAGGTGTCCTGTTTGCGAACTTCTACATGGGTACTATTGAGAAAAAAGTCTTAGTCGACTGAACTTGAAACCGTCCAATACTGCAGGTATGTTGACGACATTTGTACACAGTTACCTGATGTCAGACATCTGCAGGAGCTGAAGGAGGCGTTTGAGCAGAATTCTGTGTTGCGTTTCCCTTACAAGATGGAGAAGGTGGGAAGCTGGCCTTTCTAGATGTAACAGTCATGGAAAGGAGCGGAGCTTTCCACACTGCAGTCTACACTAAGGAAACAAACATAGGAATGTGCCTAAAATGCCAACAGTGACTGCCCAGACAGGTACAAGAGGAGTTTTTGTTAATGCTTATGTCGACCGTGCTCTCAGCCCAGCTCAGATGGAAGCAAGTCGACGAAGAACTCTGTAGGGTAAGGCAGGTCC
>WNGS01087111.1:0-12977 GCA_020271785.1 Procambarus virginalis
CTACCACTCTCCATAGTGTACAACAAGTCACTGGTAAGGTGAACTGCCAAAATTTAGAAGACGGCCATGTAGTCCATATTTAAGAACGGTGATATGCAGGAGGCACTGAACTACAGCCAGTGTTCCTAACTTGCATTCCATGCAAGATGATGGAGAAGATTGTCCGAAAAAGCTAGTGGAACATCTGGAGCGGAAGAACTTTGTCACACAACATCAGATGGGTCAGAGATGGCAAATCATGCCTAACAGGATTAATTGAGTTTTATGACCAGGCAACAAAATCAGGCAGGAGAGAGAGAGAGGGCTGGGCAGACTGCATATTCGGGACTTCAAGAAAGCTGTTGACACAGTTACCACATAAGAGACTAGTGCACAACTGGAGATGCAGGCAGGAGTGAAGGGAAGTACTCCACTGGATAAGAGAGTACCTAAGCAATAGGACTCAGCGAGTCACCGTGAGTGAGGTCTCGGAGTGGAGGAGTCACCAGTGGAGTCCCACAGGGATCAGTCCTTGGACCTATGCTGTTTCTGATAAACGTAAATGAAATCCCAAAAGAATTGGACTCGTTCCTCTCGATGTTTGCTGATGATGCAAAAATTATGAGGAGGATCAGGACAGAGGAGGATAGTATGAGGCTACAAGATGACCTAGACAAACTAAGGAATGGCTACAAAAGTTCCACCCAAGTATATGCATTAGGCAGTGATGTGGTGGAGGCTGACTCCATACACAGTTTCAAATGTAGATATGATAAAGCCCATAGGCTCAGAATCTGTACACCAGTTGATTGACAGTTGAGAGGCGGGACCAAAGAACCAGAGCTCACCCCCGCAACCACAACTAGGTGAGCACAACTAGGTGAGTACACACTCAGAATGATGCACATACACTCAAATGATGCACATACACTCAGAATGATTCACTACACTCAGAATGATGCACATACACACAGAATGATCGGTATACACTCAGAATGATGGACATACACTCAGAATGATGCACATACACTCAGATGATGGGCATACACTCAGAATGATGCACATACACTCAGAATGATGCACATACACTCAGAATGATGAGCATACACTCAGAATGATGCACATACATTCAGAATGATCACATACACCAGAATGATGAGCATACACTCAGAATGATGCATCTAACATTCAGAATGATGGGCCACTCAGCATGATGCACATACACTCAGATGATGCACATACACTCAGAATGATGGGTATACACTCAGAATGATGGGCATACACTCAGAATGATGGGCATACACTCAGAATGATGCACACACACTCAGAATAATGGGCTTACACTCAGAATGATGGGCATACACTCAGAATGATGCACACAATCAGAATGATGGGCTATACACTCAGAATGATGCACACACACTCAGAATGATGCACATACCTCAGAATGATGCACATACACTCAGAATGATGCACATACAGTCAGAATGATGAGCATACACTCAGAATGATGCACATAAACATTCAGAATGATGGGCATACACTCAGCATGATGCACATACACTCAGAATAATGCACATAACATCAGAATGATGGCATACACTCAGAATGATGGGCATACACTCGAATGATGGGCATACACTCGAATGATGCACACACACTCAGAATGATGGGCATACACTCAGAATGATGCATACACTCGAATGATGCACATACAATCAGAATGATGGGCATACACCAAATGATGCACACACACTCAGAATGATGGGCATACACTCAGAATGATGCATACACTCAGAATGATGCACATACCTCAGAATGATGGGCATACACCAGAATGATGGGCATACACTCAGAATGATGCACATGCACTCAGATGATGGGCATACACTCAGATGATGGGCATACACTCAATGATGCACATCACTCAGAATGATGCACATTGTGACGATAATCTCTTATCAAGATTTACCTGCTATTTCTGTGATCATCCCTCCTCATCATATACAAGATACTTTGTAGTGGCTAAACGTATATATTAAGATAGCCACACGTACCACCACTCCCTCTTCCCCCCACTCCACACCTGCTGCACCTGGTCGACGCCCGAACCCTTCAACTGCCTAACTAGCGACTTGCGGCCATCCAGCTTCCTCATTGGCCGCCAACCACACTCCACTCCGGCTCCTCGCCAATCACAAGACCTCGCCAGTTATTGTTGGGTCCCTTGCGTTTCTGCCAGCCAGAATATTGTGTGCTCTCAAGCTATGAACTCCTAAGTGACTCACCTTGTGTGGTCAAATAGAGGTTTATATTAGTGCATATATTCCAGCATTCATATTTTATTTACTTTTTGTAGTCAATTCTCCTCCCCATTAACGTAATCTATTTTCATGTTTATGTATATTTTTTTCCACTTGACATTTTTACCAGTAAGCCAAGATTTTGCATTTGTTTCAATTTGTGTTTTTTTATTGTTATTAAAATCCATTTTTTTATTATTGTCTTTTATATTTCCAACCTTACCACAGATTACCAATCACTCAGTCATTCTTTTTTTCCTCTTTTTTTCCTTTTCTTTTTTTTATATTATAATGTGGCCCAGCACTGACACCTGCTAGTTGGAAGACTGCCGACCACCATTTCCAACTCGTTACGTCACCACATACACTCAGAATGATGGGCATGCACTCAGAATGATGGGCATACACTCAGATGATGGGCATACACTCAGAATGATGGGCATACACTCAGAATGATAGCATACACTCAGAATGATGCACATACACTCAGAATGATGGGCATACACTCAGAATGATGGGCATACACTCAGAATGATGAGCATACACTCAGAATGATGGGCATACACTCATAATGATGGGCATACACTGAGATGATGGGCATACACTCATAATGATGGGCATACACTGAAATGATGAGCATACACTCAGAATGATGGCATACACTCAGAATGATGGCATACACTTAGAATGATGGGCATACACTCAGAATGATGGCATACACTCAGAATGATGGCATACACTCAGAATGATGGCATACACTCAGAATGATGAGCATACACTCAGAATGATGAGCATACACTCAAATGATGGGCATACACTCATAATGATGGGCATACACTCAGAATGATGGCATACACTCAGAATGATGAGCATACACTCAGAATGTGGGCATAACTCAGAATGGTTCACTCCAGACTAAGAGTGAACCTGGTCAGGACATCACCAACGTTAAAGCACTTACGTGACTAGTTAAGAGCTCTGTAACTTAACCTCGTAATCGTGGCGGCTGATTCGTTATTTACTAACAGTTTACTATCTGTGAACCGCTACGAAGTCGTCCTGGAGCCCAAGGGCCAGATTCACGAAGCAGTTACGCTAGTACTTACGAACGTGACCATCTTCTTTAATCATTGACGGCTTTGGTTACATATATTATACAGTCTAAAGCATAAAAACTTGCCAATCAACTGTTTTATTGTATAAGCAGCCTCCAGGTGCTTCGGAGCTCATTAACTGTTTAATATTTGTAAACAACGTCGCCAAGATTGAGAAAAGGACAGGTTCGTGAGTACTTGCGTAACCGCTTCGTGAGTCCGGGTCCTGGTTATTATAAATGGAATACACTTTATTTTATTTATTTACTTAGACGTACAGTATCTATTTAGACGAAGTAGCAATGTGTTAAGTGGAGTGTCAGTTGTTGGTGCATCAAGGTTGTGGGTAAAGTTACTACAACACCAGGATGGACTAGTTGGTACAACGTCAGCCTTGTAGCTTAGACGCTCCGCGTTGATTCCCGATAGTCCAAAGTTGGTACCGATCCTTTCCTCCGGCCTCCTATCCAAGCTTCCTGTCTCCCTATCTTGAGGTTATCTTGTGATGATTTCGGGGCTTAGCGTCCCCTCGACCAGGCCTCCTTTTTGTTACACATCCCCAAGAAGCAGGCCGTAGCAGCTGTCTAACTCCCAGGTACCTATTTACTGCTAGGTGAACACGTCCACAAGGGTGAAAGAAACTCTGCCAAGTTGTTTCCGCCTCCACTGGGGATCAAACCCTGCAATAGCCTACGAACCCTGAGCGCTGTCCACTCAGCTGTCAGGCCCTGATCCCAGCTCGATGTCCTCGTATCCCAGTAGGCTCAGCAACTTGTACACCAGTTGATTGACAGTTGAGAGGCGGGACCAAAGAGCCAAAGTTCAACCCCCGCAAGCACAATTAGTGAGTACACGTATGTATATACAGACACCCACAGCACACATAAAGTACACATTGTTCTAGCTACACATATATACATAAAGTACACATTGTTCCTGCTACACATATATACATAAAGTACACATTGTTCTAGCTACACATATATACATAAAGTACACATTGTTCAGCTACACATATACATAAAGTACACATTGTTCCTGCTACACATATATACATAAAGTACACATTGTTCCAGCTACACATATACACATAAAGTACACATTGTTCCTGCTACACATATATACATAAGTACACATTGTTCCTGCTACACATATATACATAAAGTACACATTGTTCCTGCTACACATATACACATAAAGTACACATTGTTTCTAGCTACACATTACACATAAAGTACACATTGTTCCTGCTACACATATATACATAAAGTACACATTGTTCCTGCTACACATATACATAAAGTACACATTGTTCCTGCTACACATATACACATAAAGTACACATTGTTCCTGCTACACATATACACATAAAGTACACATTGTTCCTGCTACACATATATACATAAAGTACACATTGTTCCTGCTACCATATATACATAAAGTACACATTGTTCCTGCTACACATATATACATAAAGTACACATTGTTCCTGCTACACATATATACATAAAGTACACATTGTTCCAGCTACACATATACTCATAAAGTACACATTGTTCCAGCTACACATATACTCATAAAGTACACATTGTTCCAGCTATACATATACTCATAAAGTACACATTGTTCCTGCTACACATATATACATAAAGTACACATTGTTCCTGCTACACATATATACATAAAGTACACATTGTTCCAGCTACACATATACACATAAAGTACACAATGTTCCTGCTACACATATACACACAAAGTACACATTGTTCCAGCTACACACAAAGTACACATTGTTCCTGCTACACATATACACATTAAGTACACATTGTTCCAGATACACATATACACACAAAGTACACATTGTTCCAGCTACACATATACTCATAAAGTACACATTGTTCCTGCTACACATATATACATAAAAGTACACATTGTTCCTGCTACACATATAACATAAAGTACACATTGTTCCAGCTACACATATACACATAAAATACACATTGTTCCTGCTACACATATACACACAAAGTACACATTGTTCCTGCTACACATATATACATAAAGTACACATTGTTCCTGCTACACATATATACATAAAGTACACATTGTTCCTGCTACACATATACACATAAAGTACACATTGTTCCTGCTACACATATATACATAAAGTACACATTGTTCCTGCTACACATTATACATAAAGTACACATTGTTCCTGCTACACATATACACAAAGTACACATTGTTCTAGCTACACATATACACATAAAGTACACATTGTTCCTGTTACACATATATACATAAAGTACACATTGTTCCTGCTACACATATATACATAAAGTACACATTGTTCCAGTTACACATATACACATAAAATACACATTGTTCCTGCTACACATATACACACAAAGTACACATTGTTCCTGCTACACATATATACATAAAGTACACATTGTTCCAGCTACACATATACACATAAAATACACATTGTTCCTGCTACACATATACACACAAAGTACACATTGTTCCAGCTACACATATACTCATAAAGTACACATTGTTCCTGCTACACATATATACATAAAGTACACATTGTTCCTGCTACACATATATACATAAAGTACACATTGTTCCAGCTACACATATACACATAAAGTACACAATGTTCCTGCTACACATATACACACAAAGTACACATTGTTCCAGCTACACACAAAGTACACATTGTTCCTGCTACACATATACTCATAAAGTACACATTGTTGCTGCTACACATATATACATAAAGTACACATTGTTCCAGCTACACATATACACATAAAGTACACATTGTTCCCGCTACACATATATACATAAAGTACACATTGTTCCAGCTACACATATACTCATAAAGTACACATTGTTCCAGCTACACATATACTCATAAAGTACACATTGTTCCAGCTTCACATATACTCATAAAGTACACATTGTTCCAGCTACACATATACTTATAAAGTACACATTGTTCCTGCTACACATATACATATAAAGTACACATTGTTCTAGCTACACATATACACATAAAGTACACATTGTTCCAGCTACACATAGACACACAAAGTACACATTGTTCCAGCTACACATAAAGTACACATTGTTCCTGCTACACATATACACATAAAGTACACATTGTTCCTCCTACACATATACACATAAAGTACACATTGTTCCTGCTACACATATATACATAAAGTACACATTGTTCCTGCTACACATATATACATAAAATACACATTGTTCATGCTACACATATACACATAAAGTACACATTGTTCCTGCTACACATATATACATAATGTACACATTGTTCCTGCTACACATATATACATAAAGTACACATTGTTCCTGCTACACATATACACATAAAGTACACATTGTTCCAGCTACACATATACTCATAAAGTACACATTGTTCCAGCTACACATATACTCATAAAGTACACATTGTTCCAGCTATACATATACTCATAAAGTACACATTGTTCCTGCTACACATATATACATAAAGTACACATTGTTCCTGCTACATATATATACATAAAGTACACATTGTTCCAGCTACACATATACACATAAAGTACACAATGTTCCTGCTACACATATACACACAAAGTACACATTGTTCCAGCTACACACAAAGTACACATTGTTCCTGCTACACATATACACATTAAGTACACATTGTTCCAGATACACATATACACACAAAGTACACATTGTTCCAGCTACACATATACTCATAAAGTACACATTGTTCCTGCTACACATATATACATAAAGTACACATTGTTCCTGCTACACATATATACATAAAGTACACATTGTTCCAGCTACACATATACACATAAAATACACATTGTTCCTGCTACACATATACACACAAAGTACACATTGTTCCTGCTACACATATATACATAAAGTACACATTGTTCCTGCTACACATATATACATAAAGTACACATTGTTCCTGCTACACATATACACATAAAGTACACATTGTTCCTGCTACACATATATACATAAAGTACACATTGTTCCTGCTACACATATATACATAAAGTACACATTGTTCCTGCTACACATATACACAAAGTACACATTGTTCTAGCTACACATATACACATAAAGTACACATTGTTCCTGTTACACATATATACATAAAGTACACATTGTTCCTGCTACACATATATACATAAAGTACACATTGTTCCAGTTACACATATACACATAAAATACACATTGTTCCTGCTACACATATACACACAAAGTACACATTGTTCCTGCTACACATATATACATAAAGTACACATTGTTCCAGCTACACATATACACATAAAATACACATTGTTCCTGCTACACATATACACACAAAGTACACATTGTTCCAGCTACACATATACTCATAAAGTACACATTGTTCCTGCTACACATATATACATAAAGTACACATTGTTCCTGCTACACATATATACATAAAGTACACATTGTTCCAGCTACACATATACACATAAAGTACACAATGTTCCTGCTACACATATACACACAAAGTACACATTGTTCCAGCTACACACAAAGAACACATTGTTCCTGCTACACATATACTCATAAAGTACACATTGTTGCTGCTACACATATATACATAAAGTACACATTGTTCCAGCTACACATATACACATAAAGTACACATTGTTCCCGCTACACATATATACATAAAGTACACATTGTTCCAGCTACACATATACTCATAAAGTACACATTGTTCCAGCTACACATATACTCATAAAGTACACATTGTTCCAGCTTCACATATACTCATAAAGTACACATTGTTCCAGCTACACATATACTTATAAAGTACACATTGTTCCTGCTACACATATACATATAAAGTACACATTGTTCTAGCTACACATATACACATAAAGTACACATTGTTCCAGCTACACATAGACACACAAAGTACACATTGTTCCAGCTACACATAAAGTACACATTGTTCCTGCTACACATATACACATAAAGTACACATTGTTCCTCCTACACATATACACATAAAGTACACATTGTTCCTGCTACACATATATACATAAAGTACACATTGTTCCTGCTACACATATATACATAAAATACACATTGTTCATGCTACACATATACACATAAAGTACACATTGTTCCTGCTACACATATATACATAATGTACACATTGTTCCTGCTACACATATATACATAAAGTACACATTGTTCCTGCTACACATATACACATAAAGTACACATTGTTCCAGCTACACATATACTCATAAAGTACACATTGTTCCAGCTACACATATACTCATAAAGTACACATTGTTCCAGCTACACATAGACACATAAAGTACACATTGTTCCAGCTACACATAAAGTACACATTGTTCCAACTACACATGTACACAAAAAGTACACATGGTTCTTAACGTGATATTAAACAGATTTAAAGTGATAATAATAATGATAATAATAATAATAATAATAATAATAATAATAATAATAATAATAATTAAAATTATTATTATTAGTAGTAGTATTATTATAATTATAATGTGAATATATAATTATGAGTGATATCCGCCGCGAGAAAAATATAATTATTTATAATAATTAATTATATTATTCTCGCGAAGGTTCTCACACTTAATCATATTTACATGTGTAACTTCTACATATAGTAGTAGTTGGCATCCGTCAGTCCCGTGGTGTTAAGGAGTTGTGCCCCGGGACCCCGGGCCTGGGTGTCTGGTTGTTGTAGTGATGCAGCGCCTGTGGTGGCTGTGAAGGCCAGCCCGAGAATGACAGTCCCGACTGCAGCGAGCACAGGTAAACGCCGAAGCGGGTGAGTCTGACAGTGGTCGAGACCTCCTCTGAAGTCTATTATCCTCAGCCTGCCTTTTCAGTCTATCCTCGAATTGCTTGAGTCCCTTCTGCACTTTGCATCTCCAGGCAGATCTGTCCGCAGCTGCTGCCTCCCTTGTGATGATGTCAATGTTCAACTGCTTCAAGTATCGTTTGCAGGCATCTTTGAAACGCAGACTTGTACCTTGGTGTGCACTGTCAGTTGGACATTTTCCCAAACGTACTTTGTGAGCCTGGCCAGTGTTGTTGCGGCCTTCCTGATACGCCTGTTGAGCTCAGTGTCCAGGGAGAGGGTGTCTGAGAGTGTGGAGCCCAGGTACACAAACTCGTGAACTGCCTCCAGCGCATACTCTGCTATATTTATACAGGGTAGCTCATTGACATCTTGTCCCATCACCTGTGTCTTCTTCAGGCTGATTGTCAGGCCGAATGCGGAACAGGCTGCGGTAAAGCGGTTGAGTAGCTGCTGCAGGCCTTCTGCTGTGTGTGTGGTGATCGCTGCGTCCTCGGCGAAGAGGAACTCCCTGAGGATTCGCATCTGTACTTTTGTCTTTGCTCGGAGTCTGGATAGATTATAGAGCTTTCCATCAGATCTTGTACGGAGATAGATGCGCCTCTGTGGTTGTTCCAAAGGCATGCTTGACGAGGATCGCGAAGAAGATGCCGAACAGGGTTGGAGCAAGAACACACCTCTGTTTAACACCTCTGTTCATGTTGAATGGTTCAGAAGTTGAGCCGTCGTACACGACTGTCCCCTTCATGTCCTTGTGGAACGATTGTATCATGCTGAGTAGGATGGGTGGACAGCCAATTTTGGCCAAGATCTTGAAGAGTCCGTCCCTACTCACGAGATCGAAGGCCTTTGTAAGGTCAATGAAGGCGATGTACACGGCTTTTCTCTGCTCCCTGCACTTTTCTTGAAGCTGTCTCAGGAGAACACCATGTCAGTGGTCGACCTCTCTGCTCGGAAACGACACTGTGACTCGGGGTACACTCTTTCAGTAAGAATCTGAAGCCTGACAAGATGACCCTGGTGAAGAGTTTGCCGACGACGCTGAGGAGGGAGATGCCGCGATAGTTGTTTACATCGCTCCTGTCACCTTTATTTTTGTAGAGAGTGATGATGTTTGCATCTCTCATGTCTTGTGGCACCGAGCCCTCCCTCCAGCACTGGCACAGAAGTTCATGAAACTCAGTTTTAAGTGTTCCACGAGCGCACTTGAGAACTTCAGGCGGAATCCCGTCGTCTCCTGGGGCCTTCCCAGAGGAAATTGAATCCACTGCTTTCTCAACTTCTTCCACAGTTGGATCAAGTTCTTCCATGATGGGTAGGCATTCAATTGTGTCCAAAGCCTCTACGGTGACCAAATTCTCTCTGGAGTAGAGTTCGGAGTAATGTTCCACCCAACGATTCATCTGTTGATCACGGTCTTTAATGATCTCTCTAGCGGCTGACTTCAAAGGGGCGGTCCAGTTTTGTGTAGGGCCTGTTGCCTGTTTGATCCCTTCGTACATGCCTCTAATGTTGCCGACAGTGGCCGCAGTCTGGATGCTGGAACAGAGTCGAAGCCAGTAATCGTTAGCACAACGCCTCGCAGTTTGGTGAACTCTACTACAGGCAGTACGGAGGACTTGTAGGTTCCTTTCTGAGGGCAGGTTCTTGTAAGATGAGAGATCTCGTCTTTTTCCTCTACGAGGGGCAACAGTTCCTCTGCACTGGCCTCGAACCAATCTGTCTCTTACCGAAGGTGGACATGGCAGTGTTGAAAATAGTGCCCCTGAGATGTGACCACCTCTCACTTGCGCTATCGCAAGGTGGTACACGAAGGCTACTTACCAGCACAGCAGTGAATTCCTCCACCTTGTGAAGGTCACGGGTCTTGTTTATGTTAATGCGTGGTCTTCCTTCCTTCTTTGCTCTGTGGATTTTCCGGTGCTGGAACTTTACTCTGCAAACGACGAGAGAGTGGTCGGTGTCACAATCTGCTCTCTGGAAGCTGCGGGCCAGTTTGATGTTTCTCAGATTGCTACGCCCCGTAAGCACCAGGTCGGGTTGGAGCCAATGCTTAGACCTGGGATGTCTCCAGGAAACCTTATGCTGGGGCTTGGTGTCGAAGAAGGAATTAGTGATGCAGAGATCATGACGGCAGCAGAACTCCAGGAGGCGCTGCCCACTCTCATTCATCTTCCCAAATCCAAACTGGCCCAGGCAGGAAGGCCAAGAGCTGTGATCAGAATCCACTCTTGCATTAAAGTCTCCCAGGATGAAGAGTGGCTCTTGTTGAGGTATGTCTCTGAGAGTTAGGCCGGGGTCATCATAGAACTTGTCCTTCGCTTCGGTAAAGGATGTCAGTGTTGGTGTATAGGCGTTGATGAGGCTGACCATTCCTGCTGCTGTATGAAGCTGAAATTGAAATTGAAATAAGTTTATTGAGGTACAATACACACAAAGGGATGAGGTAGCTCAAGCTATTCTCACCCCGTTCAGTACATCGTGTTAATACATACATAGACACACATCACAACCAATAAACATATTACCGAACATTCTGAGAGATAAACATATACATTTCCTCCATTACACAAGTAGTATGATGCTGAAGTTTGATGATCCTTGCAGATCCCTCTGTGGGCGGTACTATGGACCCTAACAACCTGTTCCTGATGGCAAAGCCAATGCCATGCTCCCTTACCTCTTCTGGAGGTTTGCTCTGCCAAAAGAAGGTAAAGTCCTTCTCCCGTATGCTGCCGGTCGTGGGCAGACGTGTCTCCTGCAGGGCGACCATGCCCATCTGGAGCCTGCGCAGTTCATTGTTGATCACAGATGTCTTGCGGGCGTCGTACACTTCCAGTAGATCTCCCGAGAGACCCGGTGTCATGGTCCTTGCATTCCATGTGCCCAGTTTAAGAGCTGGGAGGCTCTGTGTTTGTTTTCTTTTGCCTGGTGCATGGGTTGACGATCCGCTTATTGAATTGTGGCCTAAGCCCCACGCACCCAGTGGAGCAGGCGGACCGTAGCGGGACAGCATCTTATTGGCTGGGGGCTGCCCAGCTTGAGGCGGGCGGTAGCTGTCCTATGAAATCGGATGATTTCTCCCACCGACGGAAGCAACCCCTGGCGCCTTACTCTACGCCAATTGAGTGGTAGGCTTATCACCGGTAACTGTCGCTTCCCGTGTTGAGCCATCACCTGCTGGAGTGTCCTCTCCAGGGCACAGGCCTGGGCAGTAATTATGGAGGACCAGCTGTTGCCCATGCAGCAGATCCACCTTCTCCACGCCACCGATGTGATCCAAGGGAAGGGTAGGCGTCGATACGCTTGGCACCAGTGTCGTCGCAGGAGTTGCCAAAATGTAGCTGTAAACAGCTGCAAACTGCCTTAGGGACTCCGACTCTGGATTGTTCCTCGGGATGACTTCCGAAGCCTTTCCCAAGAGTGGGTTTAGCCGCACGACGGCAGAGGTTTTCAAAATACTAGGTTTTCCTTCCCCTAGATGAGCTGCCTTTCCAGGCTAACGAGTCCCATCTGCCCGAAGCAAGTGGTTTTAAAGCGCCAGAGACCCGCCTTCGCCCTTCTCCTGTTGGTAGAAGCAGTTCCGCCAGGCCTAGAGGCTAAGCCACACGTGCAGGCCAGGAGCTGGACTTGGTTGTCAGAGGCTATTTGAGACGCACG
>WNGS01087120.1:0-12408 GCA_020271785.1 Procambarus virginalis
TATAGAACCCCGTTCAGTATACAGAACAGTGTACAGTATACAGAACCCGTACAAAATACAGAACCCGTCTGGGATACAGAACAGTGTACAGTATAGAACAGTGTACAGAATACAGAGCAGTGTACAGTATACAGAACAGTGTACATAATACAGAACAGTGTACAGTAAACAGAACCCCGTACAGAATACAGAACCCCTTACAGTATGAAGAACCGTATTGTATACAGAAAAGTGTACAGTATGCATAACCCCTTACAGTTGTGACGGTAACCGTGTTGGAAATGGTGGTCGGCAGTCTTCCAAATAGCAGGTGTCAATGCTGGCCACATACAGTAAAGTTAAATAAAAAAAAGGAAAAAAAAGAGTGACTTCTTGTCTGATAATCTGTGGTAAGGCAAGATACACGAAAACACAAAATATAATAAAATACTTTACTTTAAACTAGAAAACAAAATAAAATAAAGACGATACCTTGGCATTTACAATATTGTAAAAGAAAAATATATAAAATTATAACAAAGTGAAAAGGGGGGAACTGGTACGTACAAAGTAAAATGGTGCTGGGATATATGCGCTAGCTAACCTCTTATTTGATCACATGAGTTGGGTCAAATTCAGGTGTTCATAGCAGGAGCACGAGATATATTCTGGCTGGCAGAAATGCAAGGGACTCCAACAATAACTGGCGATGATTGTGATTGGCGAGGAACGGGAGTGGTGTGTTGGTTGGCGGCCAATGAGAACACTGGACGGCCGCAAGTCGCTAGTTTGCTGAGAGTAGTAGCAGTTGGCAAGTCGACCAGGGTGTGCAGCAGGTGCTGGAGAGGGGGAGGAGGGAGTCGCCGGTGCGTGTGGCTGTCTTGATATATACGTTTAGCCACACAAAACGTATCTTGCATATTGTTGAGGACGTGATGAAATACGAAAATAGCAGGCTAAATCTCTGATAAGAGATTATCGTCACACAGTATACAGAACAGTATACAGTATACAGAACAATGTACAGTATACAGAAAAGTGTACAGAGCACAGAACCCCATACAGTATACAGAATCACGTATTTTTATACAGAACAGCATTCAGTATACAGAACCCCATACAGCATACAGGATACAGAAACAGTGTACAATATACAGAACATTGTACAGTAAAAAGAACCCCCCTTCAGTATACAGAACAGTGTACAGTACATGGAACCCTGTACAGTATACATAACCCCGTACAGTATACAGAACAGTGAACAGTATACATAACAGTGTACAGTATACAGAACGCCGTACATTATACATAACCCCATACAGTATACAGAACAGTGTACAATATACAGGACAGTATACAGGACAGTGTACAGTATACACAACCCAGTACAGTATACAGAACCCCGTACAGTACACACAAATGAGTACAGTAAACAGAACCCCTTACAGATATACAGAACAGAGTACAGTGTACAGAACAGCATACTGTATACAGTATACAGAACAGCGTACATTATACAGAACAGTGTAAAGTATACAGAATCCCATACAGTATACAGAACAGTGTACACTGTACAGAATGGTTTACAGTATACAGAACCCCATAAAGTATGCAGAACCCATTTAATCTACAGAACCCCTACAGTATACAGTATACAGAACAGTGTACAGTATGCAGAAACCAGTACAGTATACAGTGCAGTGTGCAGTATACAGAACAGTGTACAGTATACAGAATAGGGTACAGTATACAGAACAGTGTACAGTATATAGAACAGTGTACAGTATGCAGAGCCCAGTACAGTATACAGAACCCCGTACAGAATACAGAACAGTGTACAGTATACACAACAGTGTACAGTATACAGAAAAGTGTACAGAATACAGAACAGTGTACAGCATACAGAACAGTGTACAGTATACAGAACAGTGTACAGAACACAGAAAAGTGTACAGTATACAGAACACTGCACAGTATACAGAACCCCGTGCAGAATACAGAACCTCGTATAGTATACAGAAACCGTACAATATACAGAACAGTGTACAGTATACAGAACAGCGTACAGTATACAGAACAGCGTACAGTATACAGAACCCCGTGCAGAATACAGAACAGTGTGCAGTATACATAACAGTGTACAGTATACAGAGCAGAGTACAGTATACAGAGCAGAGTACAGTATACAGAACCCCGTACAGAATACAGAACCCCGTACAGTATGCAGAACCCCATACAGTATACAGAGCAGTGTACAGTATACAGAACCCTGTACGTTATAAAGAACAATGTACAGTATACAGAAAAGTGAACAGTGCACAGAACCCCATACAGTATACAGAACCCCATATAGTATACAGAACAGCATTCAGTATACAGAACCAGTACAGTAAACAGCATACAGAACAGTGTACAGTATACAGAAATGTGTACAGTATGCAGAACCCGGACAGTATTTACAAACTCTGTATACAGTATACAGAACTCCTTACAGTATACAGAACTCTTTTTTTTTTTTGAGATATATACAAGAGTTGTTACATTCTTGTACAGTATTCTCTTTACAGTATACAGAACAGTGTACATTGTACAGAACGGTTTACAGTATACAGAACCCCGTACAGTATACAGAACCCGTACAGTATACAGAAAACCCATACAGTATAGAGTATACAGAACTGTGTACAGTATGCAGAACCCTGTACAGTATACCGAACAGTGTACAGTATACAGAACCTCGTACAGTATACCGAACAGTGTACAGTATACAGAACAGCGTATAGTATACAGAACCCCGTACAGAATACAGAACTCCGTACAGTATACAGAGCCCCGTACAGTATACAGAACAGTGTACTGTATACAGAACCCCTTCCAGTATACATAACAGTGTTCAGTATAAACAACAGAGTACAGTATACAGAACAGCTTACAGTATACAGAAAAGCGTACACTATGCAGAACACCGTACAGTATTCTGAGCAGTGTACAGTATACAGAACCCCGTATATTATAAAGAACAATATACAGTATACAGAAAAGTGTACAGTGCACAGAACCCCTTACAGTATACAGAACCCAGTATAGTATACAGAACAGCATTCAGTATACAGAACTGAATTCAGTATAAAGAACCCCGTACACTAAACAGTATACAGAACAGTGTACAGAATACAGAAATGTGCACAGTTTGCAAAACCCGCACAGTATTCAGAACCCCCATACAGTATACAGAACTCCTTACAGTATACAGAACTCCTTACAGTATACAGAACAGTGTACAGCATACAGAACATTGTACAGTATATAGAACCCCATACAGTATACAGAACAGTGTACAGTATACAGAACCCCCGTACAATATACAGAACCCCCTACAGTATACAGAACAGTGTACAGTATACAGAGCAGTGTATAGTATACAGAACAGTGAACAGTATACATAACAGTGTACAGTATACAGAACCCCGTACATTATACAGAACCCCGTACATTATACATAACCCCGTACAGTATACAGAACAGTGTACAGTATACAGAGCAGTGTATAGTGTACAGAACAGTGTACAGTATAGAACAGTGTACAGTATACACAACCCCGTACACTATATAGAACCCTTACAGAACACAGAACAGTGAGCAGTATACAGAACAGTGTAGAGTATACAGAACCCTCTTCAGTATACAGAACCCCGTACAGTACACAGAACCCCTTACAGTATACAGAACAGAGTACAGTATACAGAACAGCTTGCAGTATACAGAACAGCGTACAGTATACAGAACAGCGTACTCTTTACAGAACAGCATACAGTATACAGAACAGCGTACAATATACAGAACAGTGTACAGTATGCCGAATCCCTTACAGTATACAGAACAGTGTACACTGTACAGAACGGTTTACAGTATACAGAACCCCGTACAGTATACAGAACCCCTTTCAGTCTACAGAACCCCCTACAGTATACTGAACAGTGTACAGTATGCAGAACCCTGAACAGTATACAGTACAGTGTGCAGTATACAGAACAGTGTACAGTATACAGAACAGTGTACAGTATACAAAACCCGTACAGTATACGGATCAATGTACAGTATACAGAACAGCATACAGTATACAGAACCCCGTACAGTATACAGAACCCCGTACAGTATACAGAACCCCGTACAGTATACAGAACCCCGTACAATAAACAGTATACAGAACAGTGTACACTATACAGAACAGCATTCAGTATACAGAACCCCGTACAGTAAACAGTACACAGAACAGTGTAAACTATAAAGAAATGTGTACAGTATGCAGAACCCCGTACAGTATTTACAACCCCCATGCAGTATACAGAACTCCGTACAGTATACAGAACAGTGTACACTGTACAGAACGGTGTATTGTATACAGAACCCCGTACAGTATACAGAACCCCTTACAGTCTACAGAACCCCTACAGTGTACAGTATACAAAACTGTGTACAGTATACAGAACCTCGTACAGTATACCGAACAGTGCACAGTATACAGAACAGCGTACAGTATACAGAACCCCGTACAGTATACAGAACAGTGTACAGTATACAGAACAGAGTACAGTATACAGAACCCCGTACAGAATACAGAACCCTATAGAGTATTCAGAATCCCGTACAGTATACAGAACAGTGTACAGTATACAGAACAGTGTACAGAATACAGAAGAGTGTACAGTATACAGAACAAGGTATAGTATACAGAACAGTGTACAGTACACAGAACAGTGTACAGTATACAAAACAGTGTGCAGTATACAGAACTCCGTACAGAATACAGAACCCCATACAGTATACAGAACCCAGTACAGTATACAGAACAGTGTACAGTATACAGAACCCCTTACAGTATACAGAACAGTGTACAGTATAAAGAGCAGAGTACAGTATACAGAACAACTTAGAGTATACAGAACAGCGTACAGTATACAGAACCCCGTACAGAATACAGAACCCCGTACAGTATGCAGAACTCCGTTGAGTATACTGAGCAATGTACAGTATACAGAACCCCGTACGTTATAAAGAACAATATAAAGTATACAGAAAAGTGTACAGTGCACAGAACCCCTTACAGTATACAGAACCCAGTATAGTATACAGAATAGCATTCAGTATACAGAACCCCATGTAATATACAGAACAGCATTCAGTATATAGAACCCCGTACACTAAACAGTATACAGAACAGTGTACAGTATACAGAAATGTGTACAGTATGCAAAACCCTGTACAGTATTCAGAACCTCATACAGTATACAGAACTCCTTACAGTATACAGAACAGTGTACAGCATACAGAACAGTGTACAGTATACAAGAATGCATACAGTATACAGAACAGAGTACAGCATACAGAATCCCGTACAGTATACAGAACAGGGTACAGTATACAGAACAGTGTACAGTATACAGAACAGTGTAGAATTGTAGAATATATAGAACAGTGTGCAGTATACAGAACTGTAAACGGTATACAGAACTCCGCACAAATACAGAATTCCGTACAGTAAACAGAACAGTGTACAGTATACAAGACAGCATACAGTATACAGCACAAAATACAGTATACAGAACAACGTAGAGTATACAGAACACCATACAGCATACAGAACAGCGTACAATATACAAAACCCCGAACAATATACAGAACAGTGTACAGTATGCAGAACCGCATACAGTATACTGAACAGTGTACAGTATACAGAACAGTGTACATTATACAGAACCCCGCACAGTATACAGAACCCCTTACAGAATACAGAACCCTGTACAGTATACAGAACAGCGTACAGTATACAGAACCCAGTACAGTATACAGAACCCCGTCTGGTATACAGTACAGTGTACAGTATACAGAACAGTGTACAGAATACTGAACCCCGTCCGGTATACAGTACAGTGTACAGTATACAGAACAGTGTACAGTATACAGAACCCCGTACAGAATACAGAACCCCGTCTGGTATACAGTACAGTGTACAGTATACAGAACAGTGTACAGAATACAGAGCAGTGTACAGTAAACAGAACAGTGTACATAATACAGAACAGTGTACAGTATACATAACAGTGTACAGTATACAGAACCCCGTACAGAATACAGAACAGTGTACAGTATACATAACAGTGCATAGTATACAGAACAGTGTACAGTATACAGAACAGTGTACAGTATACAGAACCCCATGCAGAATACAGAACAGTGTACATTATACAGAACAGCGTACAGTATACAGTACCCCGCACAGAATACAGAACCCCGTACAGAATACAGAACCCCCTACAGTATGCAAAACCCCATACAGTATACAGAGCAATGCACAATATACAGAACCCCGTACATAATAAAGAACAATGTACAGTATACAGAAAAGTGTACAGATGAAGATCCTAGTGTCATCTGCAAAGGATGATACAGTGCTATAGGTTGTGCTCTTGTCTATGTCCGATATGAGGATGAGAAAAAGTACTGGAGCAAGCACAGTACCCTGGGGGACTGAGCTCTTAACGGTTGACGGGTTGGATTTTATTTTGTTGACTATTACACATTGGGTTCTGTTGGTCAGGAAATTGTAGATCCATCTGCCTACTTTTCTGGTAATTCCTTTTGAGCGCATTTTATGGGCAATAACACCATGGTCACATTTATCAAAAGCTTTTGCGAAATCTGTGTAAATTACATCAGCGTTTTGTTTGTCTTCCATAGCATCTAATGCCATATCATAGTGGTCCAGCAACTGCGACAGGCAAAAGCGCCCTGTTCTGAAACCATGTTGTCCGGGGTTATGGAGATGCTGTGATTCCATGTATTTTGTGATCTTACTTCTTAGCACTCTCTCAAAAATTTTTATGATGTGCGATGTTAGTGCTATCGGTCTGTAATTTTTTGCATCTGCCTTATTTCCTCCTTTATGAAGTGGTGCTATCTCTGCTGTTTTTAGTATATCAGCTATAACGCCAGTATCTAGGCTTTGTCTCCACAGAATGTGAAGGGCCTGCGATAGTGGTTTTTTACAGTTCTTGATGAAAATGGAGTTCCAAGAATCCGGGCCTGGTGCGGAGTGCATAGGCATACTGTTTATGGCTTCTTCAAAATCCAGTGGGGATAGGGTGACGTCTGATATATGATTTGATGTTGGTATCATATCCATGAAAAATTCATTTGGGTTATCGATCTTTAGTGCGTTTAATGGCTCGCCGAAGACAGAGTCGTATTGCTTCCTCAGTAGCTCGCTCATTTCTTTGTTGTCATCGGTGAAAGTTCCATCTTCCTTTCGCAGGGGCCCGATACTAGATGTGGTTTTTGATCTTGATTATGCATAGGAGAAAAAATATTTCGGGTTTCTCTCTATTTCACTGATGGCCTTTTGCTCTCTTTCCCTCTCCTGCGTTTTGTATGATTCTTGTAGCTTGAGTTCAATTTTTCCTATTTCGCTACCTAACCTTCTTCGCCGTTCCTGAGATAGGGTGCGACTCTCAAGTTGTACCGCGATTCGTTTTCTTCGCCTATATAGGGAACGACGTTCTCGTTCCAATCTGCATCTCTTCCTCTTTTTTCTTAGGGGGATGCGGTTTGTACATATTTCTAGTGCTACTGAGCTTATTTTTTCCAGGCACTGGTTCAGGTTCGCATTTCCTAGCTGTTCTTCCCAGTTTATTTCTGTGAAGTCCTGGTTTATTTGCTCCCAGTTTATCTGTTTATTATTGAAGTTGAATTTGCTGAAATCTCCTCCACCGGGAATCTGGACTGGTTTTGAAGGTCTATTCCCCATGGTTGTCATAACTTCAATTAAGTTGTGATCTGAGTAACAGGTATTTGTAATCATTATGTTCCTGATCAATTCATCATTATTAGTGAAAATGAGGTCCAGCGTGTTCTCCTTCCTGGTTGGTTCTACTATTTGCTGGTTTAAGGCAAACCTGTCGCACATCCGTAGCAGGTCATTTGCATGTGCCTGTTCATTAAGGCTACTTCCTGGTATTCTTTCTGATATTACTGTATTAGCCAGGTGCTTCCATTTCAGGTGCCGTAGGTTGAAGTCCCCAAGCAGGATGATGTTCGGAGCTGGATTTGTGAGGTTTTCCAAGCAGTGTTCTACTTTCATTAGTTGGTCTTTAAACTGCTGAGGGTTTGCCTCCGGTGACTTATATACAAGGACAATAACTACATTTAGAATCTCTATTTTGATTATCAGCACTTCCACCATATCATTTGAGGTGTTTAGCAGCTCAGTACAGATGAGTGTGTCTTTGATGGGCTGACCCCACCCTGAAGCCGGTGTTTCCTATCACATCTGAAAAGATTGTACTCTGAGATCCATATTTCACCATCATGGTAGTCCTTTGTGTGGGTTTCTGTTAGGGCTGCAAACACTGCATTTGCCTCATGAAGGAGACCATCTATAAACTGAACTTTGTTGGATTTGCGTGTTTTTATACCTTGAATGTTGGCAAATATAAATGATGTTATCGTGGTAGTGGAAGTGCCGGATGCCTTACTTGGTGTTAATATCTGAGGCTCTGGTAAGGGGGCCACTGTGTTTGCGTCCAGGGTGTGTTGTTTTCGAAGTGATTCGTCCAGTTTCGGTAGTGGGGCGAGTGTTGTGTGGTGTAGTACCTGTGTGTTTGTTGGTAATGTGTATTCCAGACTTGTGGGTATCTCCCTTCCCCTCTGTAATCCTGTGGTGGTTCCATCTGACTGTTCCTCTCTCTTATATTTTCTGCTCTGTTTCTGCCTTCCTCTAAAAAATTGCCAGTAGTGTCATACTGATTTTCCCGTCTATAACGTTGTGTACCTCTCACGTGGAATTCCGGACACTGAAGATTGTAGCATTTTTTGTCCCTAATTGAAAATTGACATAATTTGGGGTGGAAGTATCTACACCCTGTTCCAAAACGGCATGTACCCCTCGCCAACATGTTCCTGCATTTTCGAGGATGCAGAAAATGGCATTTTGTTCCTAATTTTCCATATTTGCATATTCCTTTAGCGTAGAATTTGCAAATGTGTTCCGGTTTTGCGTTTTTCAAGGTATTTATATCTGTGTCTGTCTTGTCTACCTCTTTATTGGAGCCATCTTCGCTTTTCGTCCCAATTCCTTCATTTATGCAGTCTGTCTCACTGTTGCTCACATCGTTTATATTACCTGACTCTGCAATATTGCTGCTATTATGTACTACAATACCCTCTTCCTCCACATTACTGCTACTTCTCTAAACTATTGTAGATTAATTTCTCAATGTTTTTGACAGGTTAGGCACGATTGATATAGGTCTGTAGTTTTTAACATCTGTAGATCACCACATTTGTGTACCGGGGTTACTCTCGCTATTTTTAGAATATCTGGAAAGGTTTGGAGTTCACCAGCTACTTGAAAATGCTCTTCAGTTACCCTTTGAGCAGTGGGCAGTACACACACACACACACCGTCTCTGTGGACTTTGAAAAACGCTTAAGGGTAAGTAGGTAATGGTCTACATCCGTCTGGTCTGTCACCTTCCATGCATTGTTACATAAAACAGACCTTCTCACCACTGCTTATCTTAAGAGACTCTGCTCTGTCATGTTCACAGAAAATGGTACCATCCGTTTTCTATGTGCGGCGGCTGGACGCCACTAGAGAAGAAGGTAAACAAAGCACAGGACGCCTGCCAAGCTTGGGAGCTATAGTCATGTAATCGTTTATTATTATTAAAGTCAGTAACCAGGAATGACTTTACATCAACCTTACTACCAAGACTATCTCAGCTATACACAGACACCACACTGGCGACGAGGATGAACTGGGAACGCAGGTATTTTGTTCAACAAAACACAAGGAAGGAGCATGCTGTCTCGCCCAGAGGAGGAAGAAGCTGTCTGTGAGCACCATACCCGATGCTGTATGCAACCCCATGCTGTGTGCTGACTGTTGCTGTGTGCTGATCGTTGCTGTGTGCTGGCCGTTGCTGTGTGCTGGCCAATGCTGTGTGCTACCCAAGCTGTGCTGAGTGTTGCTGTGAGAGGAATCTGCCGACGCTGTGTACGAAACGACGCTTTGATGCAGTGTACAAAACCCGATGTTTTGGTTACGAAACGACGCTTCGTGCTACAAAATTCTTCACGCTGTGAACCAACTGCTGCCTACTGCTGCCTACTGCTGCCAACTGCTGCCTACTGCTGCCTACTGCTGCCAACTGCTGCCTACTGCTGCCAACTGCTGCTACTGCTGCCAACTGCTGCCAATTGCTGTACCAACTGCTAACAACTGCTGTGTTGCTGTGAGTAGGAACAACACATGTACACAAGGGCTAGGTAAGAAGTCAGTTGCTGCTGTGTTGTGCACTGTTGTGAACTTTTGCATTAAAATGCTTGTGTGCTTTGCAAAATTAAAGTAATTACAGTGAATTCTTAATAACATATACAGTGCAGTAAGTGTTATATATTCTGAGGAACATTTTAAGTGATAAGTTTAAATTTATTCAGTAAAAATGGCAAATATACCTCAGTTTCCTGCATTTGATCCTGACTGTGACCAGACAAACCTGTCACAGAGGTGGGTCAAATGGCTTAAAAGGTTTGAAAATTTGTTGATAGTTTCTGACATCAAAAGTGCTGAAAGAAAGCGTGCCTTTCTGCTTCATTATGCAGGTGATAGAGTTTGTGATATCTTTGATACACTGAAAGACACTGGTGGTGCCAAAGATTATGACACTGCCAAGGCCAAATTAACTGAGCATTTCAAACCAAGGCAAAATACTGCTATGGAAATTATGCATTTCAGGAGAGCAAAACAACTCTCTAATGAAACTGTTGATCAATACCATACACGTCTGCAGGGTTTAGCAACCCATTGTGAGTTTGCTGATGTTGACAAAGAAATCAAACAGCAAATAATTGAAACATGCACATCTACACGTCTTCGTCGAAGAGCTCTAGAACTTGTTGATGATGAAAGTTCTCTTACCAAGATACTGGATATGGCTCGTCGAATGGAAGATGCTGCACGTGATGCTCGTGTCATGGAGTGCAGTGCCAACAACGGTTCTGCCACTGTTACTAACAGTCATGAAGTATGTAAGGTTCAGGGAGGACACCATGATCATAGAAGATATCATGCCAAACCTAACATTAAATTGAGCCGAGAACCACATCACAACTGGAGTCATGGAACAAGACTCAAGCAGTCACAACGACTCACATCAGAGGTTGTCAATAATAAATGTTACAATTGTGGAGGAGACTACCCACACCAAGATAATGTTTGTCCAGCACAAGGTAAGAAGTGCTATGAGTGTAGAAAACTAAATCATTTTGTGCTATGTGTCGTTCCGCACTAAAGAAACCACAATCAATAAATAAAAGCAATGTACGAGGATCAAGTCATAGGAGTCGAGGTGGCAAACACAATATTGCACCTCAAATCAAGAATGTTAATAATATACAAGACAACATTTCATTACAACCAGTCTCAGATGACAGTGAATGTGATTATATTTATGGAGTACAAAATCACAAAAGGATGATCTGATCCAACCAGACCACTATAAGTATAATTATAGCTGGGCATTTGTCTCAAAATTCTCATTGACACTGGATCAAACATTGACACCATTGCTGAGTGCCACTATGAGAAATTTAAAAAACAGTTCCAAAGCTTGAAAACTATAATGGCAAAGCCACTGCCTATGCTTCAAAGGTAGCCTTACCAGTGATTGGAACTTTCACTGCAGAGATTAAGTCAAAGAATGCAATGCTCATTACTACATTCCATGTTGTTAGGAATGCAAAGGAGTCTTTACTCAGTTACAAGACTTCAACCAAATTGGGGCTACTTCAGCTTTCTAATGCTGTAGCAGTGGAATCTGCAAACAATGTTGATGCTATTGTTGCTGAATTTTCTGATCGGTTTAAATCCATAGGTTGTTATACTGATAGCAAGGTACATCTGCATATCAACCCAGATGTAATTCCAGTTGCCCAACCACATCGCCGACAACCATTCCATACTCGCAAGAAAGTCGATGCCGAACTGGATAGGCTGATAGAACTAGATATCATTGAACCGGTAACAGGCCCAACACCATGGGTAAGCCCATTGTCACTCCACCAAAGCCGAAGAATCCAGATGAGATACGCATTTGTGTAGACATGCGTGTTCCCAACAAGGCAATAATGCGTGAACGCCATCCTACACCCACTGTAGATGATATGATATACCGCTTGAATGGTGCAACTGTATTCAGCAAGTTAGATTTAAACAAGGGCTATCATCAGCTTGAACTTGATGATGAGAGTCGATTCATCACAACGTTTACGACACATCGAGGTCTGTATAGGTACAAGCGCTGAGTTTTGGTATTAACAGTGCTGCTGAGGTATTCCAGCATATCATCAGCCAGGTATTGCAAGATATAA